>JAYJLV010101900.1:0-12004 GCA_036873485.1 Torymus texanus | reverse complement strand
ACACACACACACACACACACACACACACACACACACACACACACACACACACACACACACACACATATATATACGTAGACTCATCGCTCATATCCTCGATTAGCATAAATCAACACTCGAGGCGCGTGCGCGCGACTTTTGAAAACGCCATATCGTCGCGCACGATGATTTCGGTAGTCACGCGAAACCATGATGTACATGTATACCTATACATATAATACAATTCTCTCTCTCTCTCGCCTTCTCTCTCTTCCAAAATCTAGCCGCTCGTAGCTCACTTTCAGTTTTGTAATTGCAGAAAGTTCTGACCTACAAAACCCCTAACGACGCTATATAACATACACGTGTGCGGCACACGTACTTACCTCTCTCGAAGGGTTACCTTACACCATACACACACGTAGCAGCACACAGTGTCATCACCTTACACTCTAAACTCACCGACATTAAACCATCGTATATAATACATACCGAAAACGAGGTCGCGGGTCAGCTGCTAACTTGCGCACCTGCGCACTCGCGCACGTCAATGACCGTCTCTTTCTCTCTCTCTCTCTCTCTACTCCTGCGAACGAGAGATTCCAAGAAATCGTCCTCGCTTGCGCAACAAGCCTGTACGTACGTACGTATATATATACACCTATACTGTTGCTGTTGCTGCTCCGTTTCCCATAAGCAATTTGCGTAATAGCGAGCGAGCGCACGAAAGAGAGGGAGAGTATGTAAGTAGCCGAGCGAGGTGAGCGTTCTACACGCAGGATGGCCAGTGATGCTCGCCACGGTGTGTGCCAGCTTCCGCGTGTGACATAAGCCGTTTATTAGGGGATAGCGGCCGAGCGAACTCTCCCCGAGTATACAGATGTCTGTACGGGTATATACTCTGCCCGGTCAGTGAAGGTGCTGGTAAGAGAGAGAGAGAGAGAGAGAGAGAGAGAGAGAGAGAGAGAGAGAGAGGAGGTAATTGGAGCGCTGAGGAAGATGATTGGCGTAGAATGATGATGATGATGATGATGATGAGGTTTTCCAGGATTAACGTGGGCTTTCGAGAGTGCGTATGTGTGTCTGGATTTTATTTCTGCTGGGTGTTTTTTAGGAAGAAGGGAGGTTACAAATTGAATATTGATGGGTTGGAGTTGAGGAGGGTGTGAAAATGTTGTACTGAGGATTCGAAAGTTCGACGAGTAATGTAGTAAACTGAAAGCAACGAATTCATTGATAAGAAAGGATTGTACATTTTCATGATATATCATAGCAGAAACGCGAATAAGAATGATGGTATCAGAACATTATAAGAAGTTACAATTTGTTACGTTACAATTGAAAGACTGATAAAGTTCTCATCTTAATTAGCAGATTTTTTTTAGATTAGATATTCATAAGGACAGAAGTCATTATATAAATAATTCTTAAACTCTATATCTTTATCATTTAGTAGTATACAAATAGAATATCGATTAGATATTCTATATTATAAGCTTTTAATCATCGTGATCGCCATCTTATAAAATACATTTCTTGGATAGATTTGGCTTGTTGATTCTAGTAATAGAGTAACGGTATACGTTAAAGAAAATTAAATCATCTAAATGTATATAAGAAACTTTGTATTTGTAGTAGGAAGAAACAAGAAGATTCTATAAAGAATAGAAATTGGAGATTGCAAGACAATAAAAATTATCGCAGATCCATGACTGAGATCTGGTAAACAAATAAGTATTGATAAGAAAAACGGGAATACCTGAAGTTATAAATAAATTACTGGAATTTCACACATTCAACTCAGACTTATCAACATTTCATACTTTATCGTACCCAAAATTCCAAATGAAATGCTTAAAATGTTTGAAAAATTGTAGTATAATATACATATATACTAAATAATATATTTAGTTTAATTCATTATCGAAATTCCATATATGTCTATATTATTATATATAGATAAAATGTTGAATTTCTTATTCTTATTAAATAACAACAAAATCATTATCGACGTTCTGTTTTCTTTTTTATACTTTCATGTACTTAAAATTAAAGTCATGAAAGACACACAAACTCCGCGATACTCCAAAAATTGATTGTAACATAAAGCTTTCTCCTTGCGAAAATAAAACGAAAACATTGGAATTGTACATATATTTGCATCGTTTTTAGCACAGCACTAAATCAAACGACTTCTTTATCGTTTTCTTCCGGTTTCGAATGAATAAACAGTTTCAGCTGGGAAGTATGCTCCTTTGACCATTATTTTCTTCGTTGTTAAGCGCAAAAATTCAGGCTCGTAAAAAGCAGCTTTAAAAAGTCATTACCTAATAATCCACATATCCACTTATATTTTACTATCACTACTTACGCATTAAAAGAAAAAGTAAAAGCATCAACTAAATATTAACCGTTGTTATACGTTTGTCTAAAAATTACAACACACCAATAAACGAGACATTTAATCTCAAGGACTACAGTAGTCGAATCATCTTCGAATCCATACAAAGTTTGCGTATTTACATACCCGTCGAAGAATAAACGGTAAATTAGTACGTAGGTGTCAGACGAAACGACAAGTACACGTTGTGGCTATAATACCTGGGCAAATATTTAAAAGGACACATTTAAAAAGACAAGCCTCAGTTTAACCAGAAGGAATATACAAGCCAGGTAATAAGAGGACGCGCGCGTTACGCGCCGTGTGTGTGTATAGATATATGACGTGCGTGTGGGGACACCGCAAACGGCCACTGTATATATAGTGGTTTCGAGATATACACGCAGCTACTTTATGTTTGTCAAGCAATCGCGCGCCTTTATTAGCGTATTCAATTATGCTAAAATATCAGGAAACGCTATGCTTGTGTATACTTGCCGACTAGTTAGTTTTTATTTTCTCCGCAAATCTAACGATTTTAGATGTTGCGGTATGGTGTTTCGTGTATATACCGCCGTGTATTTACATAACAATATCGCAATGTTAATCGATCATTTTTCACGTTTTTCGTCACTTTGAGCAATTGATTAAGACCATCAGTATAGAAATTAGATTAATGTATAGCCAGATTAAATAAATAATTTGTAGAGGACTATAATTACAATTGTGATTCTTTAAATATAGGTATACAAAAAGTTTTAATGGTAACAAAAAATATACAAATGCAATCGAAAGATGTTATCGTTTCTCAGAACATTTGAGTAATTTATTTTTCGATTTTATATAACAGTATTAAACTTTTTGAAAGATAAAGTCCACTACATTTAGTCATACTCGCTGATATTACCCATCGAATATGATTGATTTATAATACAGGTAGCAACGAAAGAAAGGTAAAAAATACTTCTATTGATTGTAAGGTAGCTCTCGACGAAAGAACTACACTGAGACGCATTTTACTTTCCATTAAAATCTTCAATTCACAGCTGCACTATGCGCGCGAACAAAGAACGGAAATCCAAAGACTCGCGGAGATGGAATGAAAATTCGCAACCTCATGTATATATACTGCCGAGTGAAGCGCGCGCATTATGGGTTTTCGCTCGCGCATCGAAACTACCACACACACACACACCGACAGATTATACATGTATGTGTGAGTATATATGTTTACACATATACAGGTGTATAGGGAGAAGTGCATTAACGGTACCAGCCGAGCAGCATCAAAGAGGAGGAAGACACCAGCGTGTGTCGAGAGGAGGCGAAAGTTGAGCCTCGGGCTTCTCTTGTAAGAGAGAGAGAGAGAGAGCAAGAGAGAGATAGTGAGAGAGTGAACGCGTACACATTATATATATGCTTCCTCTTTCTTCTTCTCCCTCGTATAGCCCGAGACTCTTTTGCACGTGCATACATGCACGCGTCGAGAAGATAGAATTTTTCTTATATATAATGTGTGTTCCTCCTAGATGCTGCTGATATATACTATATGTATATGATTGTGGTTTGGCGATTTTGCAGCAAGAGTAAGAAGTGCGTTGATGAAATATTCAAATGCAGATGTAATCGGCGCATTACATATTGCCTACGTTTTTAGGGGTGATTTGGTAAAGCATATATACGTGTGAGAATTACGCGTGCTGGCGTTAAATTTTGCAATTTCCCTGGGATAAGATGTAGATCTTTATCGTGCGCAGTTGCTGTACTAGCAGCGTGAATATATTGTAGAAAAGATATGTCAGTGGATGATAAATATTGATCTATCATACTTGTCAGAATTTTTGTGAATAATGCAATTTGTACAGCGTTACGTCGAAAGACGATTTGTAATGATGAATTAAGTGATTTGCTTATGACTGATTTGTGATTTGTTATCAAGAGAAAGAGGGACGTAGCACTCCAAAATTAAATAGATTTCCTGAAGTTTGAAATCAAGTGGTGATTCATAATAAGATAAAATCACTTTAGCTTTCAACAATTTTATCAGAATATTAAAAATATAATATTCTGATAACTAGACTATTATTACAGTTAAATATGTCGATAAAGTAGCTATAATGATCTCATGAAATTCACAAATTAGTCAGAATAATAAGTAAATTATCTGATAAAATTAATAAGATCTACTTTTTATTTAAGTATACACAGACAAACGATTTCACAGTTAAGAGAAATGTGTAAAAATATGCTCATCAGTGGACAGTGAGAGTTGGAGGATTTAATTACTTACTGATTAATCTTTAGCTGTAAAGAGCAAATATATATCTAGTAGAGAAAGTATATTTTAGATTTTACTATTTCGTTATTTTCCATTTTATTGCTACCATTTTTATACGATCTACCTTTTTCATAACCAACGATTCCTTAACCAATATCTATATCAATTTTTCAATATTTTATGTCCAGTAATTTTCTCCTATTGGTTAATATAGTTCACAAGACTTTATACTCGTATCAATAGTTACGCAATTGGCTGATACACGACCTATACCTTTAATTAACAGAGACACAAGCGAAATGTCAAATACAGAATGCAATCATCTATTCCTCTGCCATCAGCACCCGATTTTTACCCATCCTGAATAAAGTGATGATTATTTTATTGCTACCCGCACGACTAATCCAGGTGTTAAACATGCAATACAACACTCATAATCGCTTGCAGAACTCGTAAAATATCATCTTTACGACACACACACACACACACACACACCTACACACACACACCCACACACACAACGATATAAAAAAAAATCTATATACGCGCTTCAACATATATATCGATCCGTCAAAATTCTCATCGATATATACACTTATATACCTACATCAATAATCTGACGTGAAGCTGCTGCTACGGCAAAGCATAGTAGCGGCAATAAATTCCCGCTTTCTCGATAGGAATAAATTATGCATGCTGCGATATACATGCGCGTTTCCCAAACGGGCGAGGCTACCGTGGACACTCTACTGTATATATACGGCGAGGATTTGACAATAAATCATCGGCGCACGTACGCGTTATAGCGTTTGTGTCGATGATCTCGGCGATTAAAAGAGAGCTCGGGACAAGTTTAACGAAACTCTCGAAATCGTCGTCTACGAAGTGTAGAAAGGATATGTTATATATGTTGGTTGATGGGGTATTAGTGAGATCGTTTTACGGACAAAAACAACTTTTATTTGTCGGTTTGTGGAAAGTGTTGGAAATGGACAGTGTAAAGAGATTTTTAGTAGATTAAATTTTACATGACCGTATAGTAATTTGAATATTGGGAAAAATTGAATGCATAAATGCGCAAAAATTATTTATGTATAGCATTGTTTTATTCTTATCTTCGGTTAAAAACTGCGTAGTAAATTCTTATCAAATATCAGAAATAGCATTGCATTTTACATTTAATGCAGATAAAATATGAATAAAATATAATTATAAAACACATACTTCTAAATAAATTTATAGAGCAGAACATTATTGTATTAAGTATTTTATTAGACAATTTTAGATTATGCAAATATATATCATATTAATTTACACGAATATTTTCCATTAAAATTATTTATTAACATTAAAAAAAACAACAAATGTTTTTAGAAAAGTAGGTGTATAAGTTTAACCTAGTAACATAGACAATGCCAAAAAACCGGTTTATTGTCTTAATTCAAGTCTGAAATTAAAGACCCAGCTATCTCTATCTACACACCTTACACTTAATTAGCCTCATCCCATCTCTATTAAAAAAAAAATATTGCCGTTGTCAAAAGAGCTGGGCCACCTCTCAGCTCTGTTAGCCGAGAGGACGTTCCATATATATATCAGTTTGCGAATCGCGCTTGAATATATTAAACATCTGCGCCTGGAGGAAGTGAAAATATCGTCTATCTGGGTTTTGAAACTAGACGTAAACTAGTTTTGCCTTGTGCCCGCATGTGCGCGTCACGGAGGCTGAAATTAATTTTAATTGCCCGTGGAAACAACTAATTCGTGCGACTATTTCGGAGAAAGTAGCTTTTGCACAATATGTGTATGTGTGTGCATGTTTGTATACGCTACGTGAAACGTTCACCCGAAATCCCGACAAAGCCCGTGTGTATATATGAGCATTAACATCTCTTTTAACAGCTTAAAAGATGTATTCGTGCTGTAATCTGAGCTGACAGAATGACACGTGATTACACAAATTTTTCGCGTCTGTTTGGATTTAGACGGAATGGATTTCTAATGGTATTTGCCAAATTAACTTGTAATAGAGGATAAAGCTGAATTCATCATTGATAGCGTCGAAGATAATAGATCACAAAGAATTAAAATTATTTGTACACTATTTATTTGTATAAAATTATCAATTTTCGGATACGTATATTTCTAAAAAATATCTTGTTGTAAAAAAACATTTGTTTGTATAAAAAAAAGTTTTATAAAATCGTATTTAGAATCGTGTATGAGCAAACTTTCAAAGTTTTACCGTTACTTTGAATTAAAAAAACATACAAAGATCCTGTATCTCTATACAATGCGAAAGTCAGGGAAGGCCAAATTTTTATGTATTATTTTGATTTGTCCGTATCAGGAAAGTGGTACAAGGTCTATGTTAAGTATGCCAATCGAAGAGATTGACCGTTTCTGCATTTCCTTAAAAACACGATAATTTTAAATATTAATGTCCAAATTTAAAAAACGAAAATAGCCATGTAGGAATACATAATGGATTGGCGGATGAAAATATTAACGATGCTTTCTAAGCTTGTTGACACCATTTCATAAAAATAAATGAATCAAATTAATATTTTTGACATTGAAAAATATAAAATTATTTGACAAATTGCACAGCTGAAATATTATTAAAAAATTTCTAATATTTATTAATTGTTCTTTTTTTACTACAGATGATTATATACTATTTTCGAAAAAATTTTCTGTACCCACAATACTAAAGTTATTACGACCTTCTTTTAATTTTTATTTTATTAACAATAAGATTTCTATATCATACTAAATTATAACATGATTTCAATTACACATATATTCTGTTATAACACATCCTTATTATACGCATTATACAATTCAAAACATAAAGAAAGAGACATACCATCGAAGGTTTGACACTGACAATAAAAACATGTAAATTACATCACTTGCGAAAGAAAGTTCCGATCATTCCCTAAAGGAAAAATACGCTAATAAACACCGAAAACCAGTTTTAAAAGAAGAAACCGCCATACATCAAAGAAGAAAAAGTGAGCCAGAATTCTGGGAGGTAGGGACAATTCAGAAATATAAAATATTCATGTAATGTCCATGCAAAAGTGTAAGACAAAGAATAAAATTTCGGACAGAGATGTACGCGTAATTCTCTATTATAGTGTCCGATTTCAAAATTCCGTAAGGCCGATCTTTCGAAATTCATCCTTACAAAACTCAAAATTCGCAAATGATCCATAATGAAAGAGATCCATTCAACTGTTAAACATGATTGATATTTACCATCTATTTAGTTTCTCTCAATTCTCATTATAATATATATATATATATATATATATATATATATATATATATACACACACACACACACACACACACTTCCTCTTTTTTTTCTACATAAACCACGCACGGCGAAACGAGATTCCAGCTAGTATTTGAGGACCCGCTCGATCCAAGCTTTCGCGAACATTCGCGGTACTCAGAACCGCGATCTCACCGTGGAATATATACAATATGGGCCATGATTTTTTTACGGTTCTCGGCTCACTCCGAAATCTTCATTTCGATTCAGGACATAATTTCACCTCGCTTTCGTTCGGGGCCAAGCGACGACTTATATCAAGTGGTACGCGCATCCCGTGGCTATAAATGGACACGAGGTGAATTAAAAAGTTTTACCTTGATTAAATCCGAGTGATTTTATTGAAACGTTAAATTTCAAGTGAACAATTGTTAAAGAAAAGGTAATAAAATGGTTAAAAAAAAGCGAGTTTTTACTAACCTTGTGTTGAAATCAATTTGAAAAATTATTCTTTCATTTTAACGTAAATTATTAATAATGATCTAAACGGCATTGCCGATGTAAAATCCTTCTAAGAACGAATTTCGCCACGACTCTTTCATCCAACTAACTTTTCTCTCTCTCTCTCTCTCTCTCTCTCTCTTCGCTACTATATATACATTTTTACCTTCCCGCACCAAATGAAATCGAGCTTGAACGTAAATCACCCATTTAGCCGCGTGTTTATATCTTCACCTGCGTAAAATGATCTCGCAATTAAAAAAAAAAAAAAAAAATAAAAGTATACTAATACAAAAACGTGCACTCAACTCTCCTTAAAACAGATCTGAGGCAACATAGGAATTATTCCCAGCCATCCACACGACGTTATTGTAACAACTGGAAGCGACCGCCGCGTTATTACGAAATCCCTTCTCGGACCATTACAATTGTTCGCGCATAATAAAGCTCATACAGAGTGGCTTGCTCGCCTCTGCCACATGCGCGGGAAACCCCTCGAACGCGAAAATATGCGCAAGCGCCAATAAATTAAACCGGCAGTCTACAGAGAAAGAAAGAGAGAGAGAAGAGGAGATGCGCAATTTTTTTTCCTTCTTTCTCTTTCCTTTCTACATTTTTATACGTGCGTGCACGTAAACACGCTCGTATATATATGTGTATACATACACGCGGACATATATGTATACAAGTAAGCGGGGGGGAATGCGCGCTGTCGCAACGCCATTAGTGCGCGCACGGGTCATCCGTATACCGCGACGAGACTACGTGCCGCAATTGGCCTTATAGTGAGTATATATGCGCGCGCAAGTGTATACATACGAGAGTAGCTCGTCTCCAATTTTTCGTGTAACGCGTGCGCGCGCAGCGAGAGTGAAGCGAGCCATGCGCGCGCACGCTCGATTGCAAATTTGCAACTTTAATGCGCGTGTGTGTGGCCTTTTTGGAACGGCGAAATTTAATGGTTATAAAGTGAAAATAAACTTCGGATGAACTTGTACGATAAGAAATGAAAAATTCCATAATTATTTAAATATAATTTAATATAATGTAGAAATTGCGTGTTAAACAAAAGCAGTATATAATACAGTTTTCTATAGATGTACACGTATATGAATATGTGGTGGTTATGACTTGACATAATGAAAGTATAAAAATCCAGTTCCTACACACTTTTTCTGCTCTTATATTTCACAGTTTATGTAAACGTTTGTCTAGACTCACACGAAATATACCAACACTTTCTAAAAATAGTATATAACAATTCCAAATGCTCAAAAACATGTTCCTAAAGCTCTATTTTTTTCAAACCTTTTTCTCTCGCCTTCAAAATATTTCCACTATGAGGAAGTAATAATCACGACTATATACAAGGTGTAAACTTCAGAGTTTTGTGATACACCGGAATTGGGCAGAATAAATTTCACGTCGATAGGTAACCAACGCGAAGCGTTAACGCTGCGATAAACGACGAGATTAATTACGCAAAACTGCATGATAAAAATCGAGCCCTGCTTTATATAGACGCACCAAGCGTTTTACGTTCTAAATACCAATACGTGTATATATATATATGTGTGTGTATTGTACATATAGCTGACGTTTAATACACTGATCGATGTGACGCATCGCAACACATTTACGTAACTGACCGAAAAGATCGATCGGAATTCATTTCCTTTTCCTTAAATCACCATAAGGTGACTCCGCGATGATAAATTTATTCTACGATATATTTTCAAGCTGTCACCACGTCAAGTCGAGTTGCGCAATTCGATGTCGTGAAAAAAAAATTGTTTTACAGTCTTCAAAAGAATGGCATCTGAGCTTTATTTCTGTTGCCAGCTATATCCATTCGCCCGTTAAAAGTGATTTTAATTTTTGAGAAAATACGCTATTACATTTTACCCAACACTTGAATGGGTGCTTAAGCATTACTCTGCACAGTTGAAAAGAAATATTTACAGTACTGAAAACGAAGGTTGAGCAACTTAAAATGCAAGAGGAAAATTGTTTTGACTATTTTTTAATTAATACTTAACCACACTTATCCTGCGTTTAACTGAATATATATTGCAAAGACAATATATACGTTAGGATATAGCCAAATATTTAAACGATTTCTACATCAACTTAATTAGATCACCAGAGCAATTTCCAAAAAGGGCCGTAATTTAAAAAAAAATCACCTTGAACGTGCGTCGCACACACAAATCTGAACTTTATTCCGTGAAGGTTACGTCGAACCATTTATAAGAATATAAAATGAAACACTTGGCCCGCGGGTTTATATATACACGCGAGCCTTACGTGATTGTACCATGGATCCTATTCACAACGATACGTATATATATACTAGATGTACAACCAGCAGAGAAAAGATCGTATCCAGATTGCGGCTTAATATACGCTAACTTTTTAGAATACACAAACTCTAAGGCTATACGATCTATACGTAACAAAAGCTATGTAGCGAAATCGGACGCTGCTGGCTTTCTTACCCCCCCGGGAGAAATAGTCGCGTTGCTCTACTCTGCGCTAATTTCGAAATGATATCAAAGGATAGAAATGTGGTCGGGGATATATAGAGTGTAAAAATATTTCCTAATAGAAATGAACGTGGGTCGGGTTACTTTTATTTTTCTCTTCCAAGAATTATACCTTTTACGGGTTCTATATATAACAAAAAACCTCTTTAGGATAATTGATTCTTACAGCAGACATTTTTTTTTATTTTTGTTACTTTAACAAATATTCTAGATTGTTTAAGCAGCGCTTGTAGAAACATAAAAGAAAAAAAGACTCTATTATTAACTATTTTGAAAATCATAATAATAGTTTAACCAAACTTAACAACAGTATATACTGCGGCACCGTAAACAAATTTCGCAAAACACAGTGGCGCGATTATAACGTCATTCGTGAAGTTAGAAAAAAAGTTAGCAGGTCATTGAGGTGATAAATATATTAAATTATAATGTTGCGCAATTCCCCTATAAGTCACGCTTGTTACACCGAATATTTAACCATCGCTTGAACGCGCGCGCGCGTGCCCCAGTTATCTTCCTTACAAATTCATGGTTAATTTTTATACGCGCGTTCGAGCATTTTGCGAGTTCTCCACAGCTCGGCTACTGTTCTTATAATTTATAGCTTTCGCAATGGCGATCATATAAATAGTCTGCTGTACGAACTTTTTCCTTAGCTGGTTATAATTTCACGAGAGCGCGTTATTTTCTCCTATATAGATAACGCGCGCGATAATTAATAAAGAAAAAAAAGGTTAAACAATAATTAGACGATTTCGGGAGTTTATTCGTTCTTGGAATGAAAATTACATGCTACGTGTGGACGAAGAATTATACCTCGATGATTAAAAAATAAAAAGTACCCGGTATAATATAATCGTGGTAACGGATTTAAACAAGTGCAGTCGAGCGAAAACGCTAATAATCAAAACAAACTATTTACAATTCTGTCGTTTATAAATGGGATACGAGATTCTATTAAAAGCCAGAATTCCTCGAGAACAAACAGAAAATTATATATATATATATATATATATATATATGTATTTTCCTAATTT
>JAYJLV010101889.1:0-12005 GCA_036873485.1 Torymus texanus | reverse complement strand
TACATCCGTACATTAACAACAATGCTGACGGCTCGGAGTCTTGTTTCATACTGACTCTCACGCACAAGTCGACAAGCAACAAAGCCAAGCTTGATAACATACAAGCTTACATATATATAACCAAAAGAATTGAAACGACATAGCATTTAATAATAATAGCACATAAAAGTATAGTGATGCCTCTTGTACTTCTTTTTACCTGACGAAAAAATATTATTATCACGCATAGTCAAAAACAGTGTTAGATAAGCAATTCTGATTTTTTCAGAATTTTTATCCAATTACTTTCCCTAGGAATCGCATTTCAAAATCGTGCATAGCTGGCACTACAAAATTTTAGGAAAATAAATTACAGTTGAGTTAGCCCCTTTTCAAATCGCTCGCGAAATAGTCCGTTCTTAAAGCGGCTTGCGAGATAACCCGTTCTTGAAGCGGCTTTCGACTTAGCCCGTTCTTGAAGCGGCCTGCGAGATAGCCTGTTTTTGAAGCGGCTTGCGAGATAGCCCGTTCTCCAAGCGGCTTCCGAGTTAGCCCGTTATCGAAACGACTTGCGAAATAGCCCGTTCTCCCACCCAGGCGTCGAAATACTCGCGCACTCCAAAGTAAGGAATAACTCGCGTTTATTAAAAGCGTTAATTGAAGTGAATGCTAGACATAAGCGGGATGAACCAAATGCGCCGCGATGTAAATCCTCGCGAGACGCACGCGTCGCGGATGTCGCCACACCCACACACACTCGGATACGTGGTGGACAGCACGTCTCCGGCGCTCCCTACCCCGCCCGTCGAGGTAGAGTCTCGCACGTATGCAAGTCTGCAGGCTCTAACCTTAGCGGTAAGTCCGGCGAGTCGCTGAAACACCGGCAAGGGTAGCTGGTCTTGCCGAAGAAGACGGACTGCGCTTCTCCTGGAAGGACTGGACGGCCCACACGTTTTTACAAACGGTAAGGCTTTTGAAGCGTGCGCGTACTAATGAGTCGGAAATTCGAATGCCTCTTCTCGCGCTCGCCGTTGCCGATTTACCTCCGCGCGCATGCGCGTCGCCTCGTACTACCCTTTAGTCGGCGCTCTGTACTCTTAACATGCGGAGTTCATACGCAGGGGGAACAATCATTGCATGCTAGGTCAGGAGGAGAGAAGAAGGGAAAGTAGAGAGAAGTACAACATCTTGGTATAGTGGAAACGGCCAGTCCGGCTTTAATGATGATAAAGGTGACGTATCGAATAGAACATCAGCCGGACCCCGGTTTTCCAAGATTTATTCTCCCTCTTGGGCGGGAGTGACGTGGCGAGGCTTCCCTCATCGCCTCTTGTACCACGGGTTCTTGGTGTTGTGGTTCCAGAAATTAGGGCAGTTCCTGTGCACCTTTATCCCTGGTTCTCCGCAGAAATAGCAGCGACGGGGTTTTGGCGCTGCCTCTTCAGGGTCTGAACGAGCTTGCTGCGGGGCTCGCAACGCAGGTCGGGCGGGTGGTGCCGGAAGATGTGGACAAGCAGACGCGATTATTGCAGGCTCTTCAGCACGACGTGGTCGTGCATGCGCCGTCTCCAGTCGGCGTTGCGCCTGTCTGGTCTCTTCTCGCGCGGTCTTAATCTCGCGGCGAGCCTCCTCCGCTGCGTGCAGAGCGGCGCGGCACTCCCGGATTCCTTGGCGGGCGGCCTGTTCCGCATCGCTTTCCTCCCATCGGTTGGCCACATCTTTGGGCCGAGAACTCCTTGGCCCATCGCAAACTAGCGTGGAACGCATCCCACTCGCGGAAGGCGTCAGATTCGGCCATCCTCGCCGCAATTGTGGTGCCTCGTGCCGTCCGCAAAGCTTTCTCGAGAGCATCCCAGCGCAAATCGATGAGCTGTCTCTCGCTGCTGAAACCGGGGCCTTGCGGAGGTGAGGCCAGGCTGGCCAACGACGAGTAGGAGCTGGTGACATCGGAGTGAGTGTTTCGGCTCCTTCTTCCTCCTCTTCCTCCTCTTCTTCCAAAAGTCCTCCGGTCGGAGTAGGTGGACGTTGCTCGTGCGGGCGCCGTAATCCTGGCAACGGCGCGCGCTCGACCTCGAGGCCCACCAGTGGCGCTGATCCTTCGCTCGTCGTCTCGATAGTCGGGGCGACGGGCAACGAGTCGGAGATTTGATGCAGGGCGGTCATCAGCCCTCGCAGCAACTCCGCTGCCTCGCTGACTGCGTTGGCTGGCACCCTCGCTACTGGCGGGTCGTTCGTCGCCGAAATCGCTGCGCTCTTCCTCGGCGGTTGAGGTTTTCCCTCCTGCTCGTCATCTGAAGGCGTTTCACCAACATAAGGTTTCAGATGTTCGGCGTGAATTAACTCTTCGTCGTGCGCATCGAGTGCGCGTATCGATAGGTGTTAATACCTGTTTTCTTTACTTTCGCATACGGGCCAGCGAATTTCGGCGTTAATTACGCTGAAACTCCTTGCGCGGCGGACGATAAAATCCGATTCCTCTTCCAAACATAGTCTCCCGTTTGGAAGAGAGGTTCGCGGTACTTTGCATCATAGTAGCGCGCCTGCCGATATTGTCGGCGACTGCTGGATTTAATTGATCGAGACCTTTCATTCTCGCGGCCCACTCGCCGACTCTCTCGTGGATTGCTCGCTCTTCCACTACGCGGTCGCAAGCTCTCTTAGCTATTCCAGGATGCAGAGGTTGTCGTCCGTAATTTAACATTGCGGGCGAGAGTCCAGTGCTACTATTTTCACCGCTGTTGAGCGAGAACACCAACTCGGGTAAATTCTCGTCCCAAGAGGTATGGTTTTCCTCAACATACGTGATTAATCGAGTTTTGAGGGTTCGATTAACTCGCTCTACTGGGTTGGCTTGGGGGTGATACGGCGGCGTAACCGAGTGATGTATCCCCAAGACCTTCAAGTACTCAACGCGGTTTTTAAATTCTGTCCCATTGTCGCTGAGAAATACTTCGGGCGTGTCAAAGCGCAAAATCACTCTCTCTTTTAATTCTTTCAAGATTGATTTTGCGTTCGCCCTTCTGAACGGGATAACCTCTACCCACCTCAAGAATAAATCTTCGAATACGAGAACGTATTCAAAACTATGTTTACTCTTGGTTAGAGGGCCCACAATGTCGACTGCGACTACCTGCCACGGGCGCGAGATCTCGCGTTTGCCCATTAATCGGTCAGGAGCTCGTTGCTCGACTTTGCACTGTTGGTAGACGAGACATTCTCGCACGTATTTACGTACTGCCTTATACATATGTGGCCAGTAGTAATATCGTGTGGCGCGATCATATGTCTTGTCGCGACCCATGTTCCCCGCCGTCGGCTTGTCTTGACATTCAGCTAGCACTTCGTGCCGGAACTCTTTCGGAATGACGGTTTTCCACGCTTCGTCATCGCCGATGGCTCCATCCACGAGTTCATCTGGGCGGTAGTAAAATAATTACCCTCCCGTTAGTTCCCAGCCGGGATATGAGTCAGGCTCTCGCTGGATTTTCTCGCACCAATCGAGATACCACCGATCATCGGTGCCTAGAGTCATATCGACCGCGGCGAGAGGCGCGTCGTCCTCGTCACCTTCAAACATGCGAGATAGAGCATCGGGGACGTGATTATGCGCGCCCCTTCCATGCTCTACCTCGAAACTGTGCCCTTGTAACTCGCGCGGCCGGTCGGGCTATGCAGGCTGTGTAACCAACGGAGGCTACTATGATCGGCGATCACCCTAAAATGGTAGCCTTCGATGTACAGCCGAAATTTTGCAATAGCCCATATGACCGCGAGACACTCTTTCTCCGTCGTAAATAATTTGAAAGAGCACTGCGCCCATGTCCGTATCGCTCGCATCTGTTTGAAGAGCAAACTCTTCTTCAAAATTAGGGCGAGATAAAGTAGGAACGGACGCAACCAAAGCTCGAATATGGTCAAAAGCTTCTTGTTGTTCATCCGTCCACTCGTATCGGCGATCCCTTTTAGTGAGCCGCGTTAGAGGCTTGGCTAAAGTGGCAAAGTCTCTCAAGAATTTCCTGTACCACGATGCCATATCTAAAAACCGCCGAAGCTGTTTAAGGTTACGAGGTACAGGATAATTCACGATGTGAACCTCTGTTTGACCAAATACGCTTTTCTCGCGGTTAATCATGAGATTAGCCTCCTTTATTCGTTTGAGAACGTGACTAAGCCACTTTACATGTTCTTCGAACGTCTCGGTGACAATTATTATGTCATCCAGATAGGAGAAAGCATAATGCTCCATTTCAGGACCGATTACTTGATCGATTAACCTCTGAAAGGTAGCCCCTACCTGTGAGAGGCCATAGGGCATGCGCATGAACTGGAATAATCCCTGTCCAGGCACCGTGAACGACGTTAAAGGTTGAGGTTCTTCTCTCAACGGAATTTGGTGATAAGTGCTGCTCAGATCGAGGGTCTTACGCAATATCGCGTCCATATAAGGGAGGGGATATGTGTCCGCTTTAGAGACAGCGTTCACCTTCCGGAAGTCGATGCAGAAGCGATATTTATCGAGCGCTTTCTGAACCATGATGATCGGGCTCGATCATGCGCTAGTCGAGGGCTCAATTATACCCGCCTCCAGCATCTCGCGTACTTGCAAATGCATCGTTTCTTCCAATTTCTTAGAGACGGGATAATATTTCTGTTTTATCGGCCTCGCTGAACCCACAGAAATTTCGTGTTCCGCCCAAGTTGTGCGGCCGAGAGGTTCGTCCGTTTTAACGAGCAAGCTATCGAGGATTTCTTGGAGCTGCTTTTTCTGCACCTCCATAATCTCCTCGAGCCCTATTATTGAGGCCAGCTGTAGAGTTTCGCCCATAGCAACGCTGGCGACTTCCGACTCTACAGTCTCCCGATGCACTCACGGTCAGCTGATTCTTCACGGAATAGTGAATCATTCCGAAAGTTCGAATGAAATAATAATAATAATAATAATAATAATATTTATTTTGGTATGTTCCAAAAAAGTTACAGTATTTACAAGTCTCGAATACATCTTATAAATATGTATACATTGAATAAATAAATAAAATTTAGTTAAACAAGATATAAAATATAAAGAAAATAAAAATAAGAATAGATATTTTGAAAACAAACAATATACAATATAAAAACAATATACGAAATAACGTTTAGTCATAACGCCGACGGGAGTCAGTCGAGATTATACAAATACGTACGGAGATCTCTTTTAGAGCGCGATAAGCTTGGTAGATATTTAATATCTAAGGCAGCGAATTCCACAGATGGACTCCTTGAAATCGGAAAGACCGGATGCCGAACTCAGAATGCATCAGTGGAATTACTAGGTAGCCAGTCGCTTCTCTTGCCGGTCGCTGGGATTGTCGCGCACTGAACAGATCGAGTAAATATGACGGTCTATGTAAATTGAAAAGTTTGTAAAGAAGTATACTGGTGAAATAGGTTCTACGCGTGTCCGTGCGCATCCAATTCAAGCGCCGGCGATAAGGAGTTACATGCGTATCACATCTCAGACTATAGATGAACCTAATACAGCAGTTTTGCAGCTTATGTAATCTGGTTTTTTGCTCGAAAGTCGCATCTATTAATATCGTGCTACAATAATCATGATGAGGAAATACTAACGCCGAGGTAGCACTCCAGAGTTTCATCTGCGAGAACCGTCACGCGGATCTCCTTTTTCACTCCGGCTACCTCGAAAGGAAGCAAAACATATCCCGCGATCGCGACAGTGTGACCGTCGGGAACTTCTGCTTCCTCTCGTAGTTTGGCGTCAGAGAGCTGCGGCACTCGGTTGCTAACTGCAAACCGATCGAACCCATTACTGTTCGTGCCGGGCCCGTGTTATACAGCGCGCGCACCCTGAAGCCTCCGACGCTTACTTGAAACCACCATCTGGCTTCTTCATCGGAGTGCGCAGGCGGCCAATTTTCTCCGCTAAGTGCGGTCGGTGGAGCTGTCGTTGCTCGCTCGTCGCGCGGCTCTATCTGAATCGTAGAAGCCGCGACGGCGACTTCTGGCTGGGTTTCCTCGGTTACGGGCGACGCGACGACCCTGTCTACGCGCCCGTTTTCCCGTTTCCCGCTCACGTAGGCCAATTGTAAGTGCGATAGCCCGGCCGACCGCAGCCGTAACAATGAATCCCTTCATCGTTACTCTTTGGTTTCGCTGCGCTGCTATCAGGCGATTTCTTTCTCTCCTGCTGCCGAGGCCGCGAATCGCGCTTCGGCGAGTCACCTGCTCGCTCACTTTCCTCCCCTCCTGCTCCCTTCTCTTTCTTTTTGGAGAGGAAGATCTCTGAAAAGGTGGAGTGGGCTGTATATTGTTCAGTGTCGACTGAAGTGCCAGCTTCACCTCTTGGGCGAGCATTCTGGACATAGTGGCTACCCAATTATGTCCCTCTCCCTCCGCTATCGTCGGATTTAAAGCCGGAAAAGCTGAGGCTTTCAGCGGCGTCTGCTTTTCCTTATTTCCCTGGGGTTTATACGCGGCCTCGGGTAGGAGGCTTTGCTCCGGAGGCGGTGGCTCTCGATAAGATATCTCGGTCTCGACGCTCAACTCCAAAAGTGAGTCGATGTCGTCAAAGTTGACTCTTCTCACCATACGCTGAAGATCTGGCCGTAGATTTCGATGCAGCGTATCCAGCTGGTGAGCGTGTGGGAGAGGTGGCTCGATTTTCTTCAAAATGGAGAGGAGGCAAGTGATAAAGTCGCGCACCGGTTCTCCTCTCCATTCCATTTGCGTGCCGACGCGCAGGATTCACTCCACGTGGACCAATTCGCCTTATTATTTTGGTACTACGTTGCAGCGACTCCGGCGAATAATTCGGAGAGAGAACTGAGTATCTCTTCTTCCAACATTTTCACAAGGTCTCGGCACTCCTCGACGCGGTTGAAAAACACGTCGATGCTCTGACCTTTCTCGCCGGTGAATTTCAGCCCCCACTTCCGCGCGATGTTGCCCACGTCTCGCTGATTGTTTCGGTTTGGCACGTTGGGTCGCGGGGTACTGGTATCAAACGCGTTGAAGTACCGCGCAATCCCCCGAATTGGTCTGATTCGGGAGACTCCCCCCGTCCCAGGATCCGCCTACTAACCGATTGTGCGGTTTCTGTGGAGGGTGGTTGAGCTGTTGTCGCCGCATCGGTGGTGTGTGCAGATTTCCGTGCTGCTGTTCCGGGTACCGGAATGTAAAGGTGTCTTGGAACCCCACCTGCCGATGTCCGCTCTGCGTTTGCTCGAGCCTTGTGCTCCACGCAGGTGCGTGATGTGCAATCTGCGTAAGATTTTCCATTGCAGTCTGCAACATGGGTTGATTCTCCGTTAGTTGCGTCACCCTCTGCGTGAGTTGTGTTAAAAGCGTGCTAAACTCCTCAGGAATGGCTTGGTTTCCAGTTTCCTTTGTTATCGTGTGCTGCTGTACTGTTTTGGGGGACGAATCTGCGTTTTCATGCACTAGCGTCTCCCCCACCGGCGTTTCTTTTTCGTTGTAGTCCGTCTCGTTATCCTCTAGCGACCTTCTCTCTGCTGCGCGCGGTGCGATATCGAGGCGCGTCTGCTCAAAAATTACAAGCGAAAGGAAATTCTTACCGCTGGGTAATTTATTTTTCGCGCGCGTCGCAGTTTACAGTGTAAGATTGCTCAGTGCTTGGATTGTCCGCGCGTATTTATCTACCCTACGGGCGCTTACAATCGCGAGCTACAAACGAAAAAAAAAAAATTAATTCCTCAATCCGAAGCACTAAGAAGGATCGCGAGCAGAAACGATGCGCGAAAATTCTCTCGCTTTTCCTCCGTTTTAAATACAATAAAAAAAAAATTGTTATTAGAACCGAAATCTCGGAAAACGTTGTCTTTCTGTTCTCACCACAAAATATTGAAAGAGAATTTTGTGAGGACGGATTGCGTTCGTTGTTTGCGACGCACGTTTAAATACGTTACGCGTACAATTTAATGGTTGGTAGCTGAACTGGAATTACATTGCTTTTAATTTTTCTTATAAGAGAAAACAATTTATAAAGCCGAAATCTTCTTGCAAAACGTTTGTCTGCAAGAAGTTCGTTTTCTCTTTCCACCACAAGAATAATAAATGAATTTGTGGAAGGAGAATGAGTTCGGCAATTGTGTCGCTCGTCAACATACGGCGGCACTATACTAATCCTTTGGTAAAAAATCAAAATGCGAGTTTTGAGAAAAGATCTCGAAAAAGCAAAAAATAACGATCGTAAAATCTTAATAATATTAATTGTTAGACTACCAATATTTCTCTCAGAATTGCCGGCTCTGCGCACGCTCGGTGCTATGCCGTTCGTTTTCCGGTACTACAGCCGGGTAACTCAGAAGTTACTCGGGAATTGATATGGTGTGGAAGGTCGCGTATATGATCCGAATGGGGGAAACGCAATAAATACCCGGAGCTCGGATGATCGTCGAGGAAGTCATAGGAAAGGAGCAAGAATAAATACTCGCGAACTCTAAAGTATGGAATAAGTCGCGTTTATTAAAAGCGTTAATTGATGTGAATGCTAGACATAAGCGGAATGAACCAAATGCGCCGCGACGTAAATCCTCGCGAGGTCACGCTCCCTCGCGAGATGCACGCGTCGTGGATGTCACGCACACACACACACTCGGAGACGTGGTGCACAGGTAGAGTCTCGCACGCACGTAGGCCTGCAGGCACTAACCTTAGCGGTCAGTCCCGCGAGTCGCTGGGACGCCGGCGAGGGTAGCTGGTCTTGCCGAAGAAGACGCGCTGCGCTTTTCCAGGAAGGGCTGGACGATCCACACGTTTTCACAATCGGTAAGGCTTTTTAAGCGTGCGCGCACTAATGAGTCGGAAACTCGAATGCCTCTTTCCGCTCTCGCCGTTGCCGATTTACCTCCGCGTCGCCTCTTCGCTCCGAAATTGGAACTTCTTTACAATCTCCTACAATAGTTGCTTTTAATGTTCGACCATCTCCCTCTTTTACATTTATCGGATTATCTAATTTCTTACATTTTACAAAATATTTATCGTCGTTAATAATATGGTCGGAGTATCCGCTATCTAAAACCCATTCCAGATTATTTTCATAATTATTTACTTCGGTTGAGAAGGTCATCGAGTCTTGGCCTGCGCCCTGACGATATTGACGTTGTTGACTACGTAGCTGCTACCGGCTCGCTATTGTTGGTACTGATGGCGTGCGCCTCGTCGCACTTGCCGCTGTTGTCCTCCTGTCCAAGAATTTCCAGCTCTGCTCTGGCTGGTGTACTTGTACTGATAATGGCCGGGTTTTCCGCATTGGAAACATGTTCTTTCCTTTTTCTTTTCAGCTTTAAAAACGTTCGTATTGGCGCCATTATTTCTTGAGTTTTTATTTTCTTCTTTTTCACTATCTTCGTGTAATTTAATTCTATTTAGAACATATTCAACTGTTCTTTCTGCCTCTGGTTGCGCATAAACTAAGTCGACTATATGACTTAATGAACCTGGTAGCGTTCTTAATAAATAATATAATTTTTCTTTTTCATTTACCGTAGCACCGGCATTTTTAATTTAATAATTAACTTTCCAAATCCACTATAAATTTCACTTGTTTCGGTATAGTCTCTTAATCTTAATCTGTCCAATTTATTTTTTACACAATTTTGTAATGCTGTTGATTCACACAAATATAACTTATCTAATTTCTTAACTATTTCATAGCTAGTATTTTCATCATTCACTAATTCCATTTGTCTATTTGACAAAGCACTATATATGTAGTTCATAGATTTCAAATCTTTCTCGTTCCACGTGGCTTGGTGCTCCTCATCGGCTCTCACGCTCTGTATAGTTGTTTCACATTTTTCATTTTCAAAAATGTTGTAATTCTTTTCTTCCATGTGTTGTAGTCGTTTCCATCTACAATTGGTAACGTTATCTTGAACCCTTCCGACATTTTGACTTGTCTCTTCTCTTGCTCAGAATCTTAAAACACCTTTCTTATTCTATTCAAAATTATTATTTTCTTCACAATATTCTCAAATCGTTTTTCATTTATTTTTTCTTTACTTATATTTACTTCTTCTTTTTTTATTTCAGGTTCCTTAAGTTTCTCTTCTGAGTCACTACCATGTGTTCCCATAACCTCAAAATCTAATGTGTCTGCATCTTTCTGATTTCACTATATTTTCTACAATCTTTTCACTCAGATAGTTTCTTGACTTATTTCTCTATATTTCTTTACCAACATTTTCTTGACTTTTCAATTGGTTGTTCATTATTTTTCTTCTGACGGGACACGCTAATTCTACGGAACACTCAGTCTCCGCGTGCGGAAACCACGCTCTAACATTATGTTTGATTTTCGTGGTACGTGGATGGTTGAAATATATGTTATGGAAATTATTATGTATCCTTAATATTTATTATAGTGCAATATATTACATGGCTTAAATCCAGGCACCACGTGCCTTCTCCTACGAGAGCTGATGAGCAAGTAGAATGGGGCGCGAGCCGGCAGCTGCCGCTTACACCCAAGTCACGCCATGCGGCTTGGTTGGGGAGACTTATATGTGTATTTACTTGTCGCGCGCTGACGTACTGATTCCATCACAGGCGCTTGCTACTATAGTCAGTCGCTAAGGTTCAGGTTCTCACGCAATATGATATGTACATTTGCAACATTAACAGTGATACAATATATAAAAGAAATATGATGACTAATCACACTAAATATACGAAAATGTTTTATATAATTTTAGCTGTATTTCTTTAAAAAATAAAATTTAAAACGTGATTAAAAGTTATTTATTTATCAATAAAGATGAATTTTTATTTTTTCAGTATCGGTAGACCAAAGCAAACGAGAGTCATGGCTGGCGCATTGGAAGGTGATTTTTTCGTTGGGCCAGTAGCGGAAGAACATCGTGGTTTACTGTCCCTGCGTTATCCAATGGAGCACGGAATTGTAAATGACTGGAATGACATGGAGCGCATATGGTCTTATGTTTATAGTAAAGATCAGTTATCTACGTTTAGCGAAGAACATCCAGTTTTACTAACCGAAGCTCCTCTAAATCCTTGGAAGAATCGCGAAAAATCGGCAGAATTATTTTTTGAGTCATTTAATGTTCCTGCACTTTTTGTTTCAGTTCAAGCAGTATTAAGTTTGTTAGTCAATTCATTTATCGATAAAATATTAATTTTTCTGCAAACTCATTACTGTAATTTATTTTTATATTAGGTATGCTACGGGAAGAACTACAGGTGTCGTACTTGATGCTGGAGATGGAGTAACCCATGCTGTTCCAATTTATGAAGGTTTTGCGATGCCACATAGTATTATTAGAATAGATATTGCTGGTCGCGATGTTACACGATACCTAAAGCTTCTTTTGAAAAAAGAAGGGATAAATCTTAATTCAACTGCCGAATTTGAAATTATAAGGAATATTAAAGAACGTGCATGTTATTTGGCTAGTAATCCACAAAAAGAAGAAACCGTTGATACAGAAAAATTTATCTTTCTTTTACCCGATGGTAGTCACGTAGAGGTAATATCATAATACACATAATAACTCGAGCACACAAAATTAGTATGGTCAAATGATTAGATCTATATATTCTCTTGTGTCTTGACTCCATAAATTCTAATGTGATGTTAGAATTGTTTCATCTTTCCACAGTTTTTTTAAATCGCGAAAACTTGTCGTGCAATATGGATACACAGAAAATCACGCTTTCGAAGGAATCGGTATTAGGTGCGATTAGAAAAACCAACCAAACATGTCTGCAGAATGATATTTCTATTAATTTTGATGCCTTAAAATCGAAATTAAATTGAAAATTGCTCATCATTTTTTAATATTTAATCTTACGTTCCACCCCTTTAAATTTTTCTTCTTACGGTGGAACTCTACCTTTTTTGCTAAATTTTTTCATTACTACTTACTTAATCAAAATTTTTATACCATATTTGGTATAAAATATCACATATCATACTAAAATTTCAAAACATTTTATTGACTGAGCCTCAATTTATAAGCTAAACTGTTTCCTTTTTTCATTTA
>JAYJLV010101868.1:0-12008 GCA_036873485.1 Torymus texanus | reverse complement strand
TCACCACACCCTGCCCGAAAGTACCAATTTCCCTCCCGGCACCGAATCGGAAAAGTGATATTTTCGGCCCGTGTATGATGAAAAATAGTATACGCACCACGAGAGGAAATTTGGAAACCCTACAGCTCGTGTTTGCCACGAGCTGTGGACTTTCCAAGTTTTTTCCTCCCTAGATGCGTAATATACTATTTCTTAATTCTGTACTTTATAGGTATAGTATATTAGAAGTAATCATTGTGTATCAAAATTATGGTAAAATTGTTAGGGACTGAAGGTTTTTTTGTTTACTCAGGTGTTATAAGATATTACAACGATGTTTAAGGTATTAAAGTATAAAAAAAAGATATAAAAAATAATCAAACATATCGTATATAATAAATAGTTTCATTATTTATAAAATGTATAAACATTACTGTACAAAGTAAGCTAATCGAACCGAGTAATATAAATATATATTACCAAAGCATCCAAGTAAACTATATACGTAATATTTTTAAGAACATTGCTGATAACGCCGTTAGAATACAGCATTGTTATCAACAAAAAAATTTGCAATATAATTATCACCGCGCTTCCATAATTAAATTTAGATATGATTTAACATTGCCCTCTCTCAGATTACACTCGTACGTTTGTGAAAAATTGCCACTCGCCTACTCATTAGATAACCACTACCACGGGCACGGCAACACTCGTTATCTCGACAATTCGCATAAAAATCAATCTCGTACGTCTCACCCGGAAAAGCGACGCCAACGTAAAAATACCCCCCCCCCTCTTATCTCTACATTTCAACAACCCGCGCGGAGATCCGTCACTTATATACTCGACGCGCGTAAACATCAAGAAAATGTATAAAGCCCATTCATTGGAGTATAGCCACGAGATCGGTTAAGTCACATTATTCGCATCCGGTATAGCCGTCAGCTCTATATATCTCATTATCACGCGGCTCTTATCGAATCGGTCAGTGCACGTGGATCTGCACGTTCGGTCCACGTGCATTTTTCGGCAGGTATAACAGACAAGTCGATCGATTCGTATTTAGGGTTGTGTGTGTGTGTGTATATATATATATATATATATATATATTCGGTGCGTCCAAGGAGGAGATTTTCATGAGGACACGTGATAGGAGATTATATTTGTGGTAATATATAGGTTTTAAAATTTTCAGGTTTTTGGTACGTGGTTTATGAGAAAAGAAACTTTTTGTGAATTTTTTTCAATGTTACAATGTTTTAGTTGTAAACTGAAATCAATTGATCTGGGTTTTTAGGGTTAATTTGTTTTTAGAACATATACTGCAACACTTTCGTGTCTCTTTGGTTACGTATACATTGACTTTAATGATGATCATTTGCATTAAAAACAACAACAAAAAAAGAAAGAAACCATTCTAAATGTCTACAACCTTAATTTCTTTTATATTTGTCAGCGCCCGGATTATTACACCCAGACACACGCTCTCAACACAGCAATTAGACGCGTTGCGAAAAGTCTAAATGTGCGTCGAGCGCGCGTGTGAAGTTTCGCGAAAAAAGGGGGTCGAGTGGTACTATTTTTTTTATCGTTTCTGCATCCAGGCACATGTAGATCGATCCCAATTTCGAGATGTCATACAATCTTCCCGATAATCTCGACGAAAGCTTTACGACGCAAGTGAAAATTTTCGTACGTGATACTTCTGTAAGTATTATCGCGCGTGTTCATTCAGATGGAGTGTGATGTGTCGACAAGTAATAAGATATTTTTTTATATACAAGGAAGAAAAAGCCAATTGAAAACATTGATTATATTCAACTCTTCTCGACCCACTCTCACAATTCTTTTAAAAATTAATCAAATTCATACAAAGTATTTAATATTTAACGAACTGTTACTAAAGAAGCAACGAAGTATCTTCCTACTACCGCGTCTGGCGAAATATACGTTTGCAGCTGCGCTGCGGCGGCCGCGATGCGCCATTGCAGAAGATAAATCACCTCAGCGTCTGCGCAGCGTCCGTCTGCAAGCCCGAAGCAGTGTATATAGAGGACGAGGAAACCTCAGGCGCCTGCGAAAATAGAGAGCCGAGACCACCAAACCAGCCGCGTTCTCCTGAGATTTTCTGGTCTACTTCGTTACAAGGGTGTGCACCTTAAATTTTGGTGCTAGTAGGTTGGCGAGAATGATTGCAACGATTGAAATTAAGCGGATGAGAATAATAGATGTGGAGATATTGATTCATTTTGAAACAAAGAAGCTCCTCTGTATTTACGATTTACATAAATTAAGTAGCGTTATTTCATTAGTTACCTGTAGTCGTTTTTTTTATGATATGTGGTTAGCTATTAATCAAACAAATCATTCTGTATACAATTGATTTGTTTACATGTACCTTTAAATTAAGGTAAAATGCGTGTCACACACAAAAACTCACAAATTTCAATCACGTCTCTGTCAAACTCCACCAAATGAGACAACGAAGCTCGCGAGAAGTCACATTTGTCACTGTAAACGACGTTACGGTTTTTCGTGGATTCGTTTTCGGACAAAAAAAAAACCTCAGAAATTCAGCCTCCGGTTCACATTCTTTTCGCTGGTCAACAATGCAAGAAATACTGACTACAACAACATTTCATGCAAATTGTACACGCCACGTAATGAATAATGCACGATCCAGGACAAAAAAATCAGATATGGCTTTTTTGATACAATGTAGTTTCGCGCGAGATAATCAAGCAGCTCGCAAAACTTATCGCTATATAACGGAATGTTACCCGTATAATATTAACACCTGGAAATGCCTAAAAATCTTATCCACATAATCGCCAATCCAACGATAATATATCCCCGTACGATCGTTAATAAACGAAATTGCAGCCCCACGCGAATTTAATTATAACATAATCTCTGTTTCACAAGTATACCTCGACGATATAACTGTTACCTACTTACCCAACCTTTACAATATATCCTCTCCATCTGCATCGATCAATCCCGCATCAGCAGCAAAATCTCTCTCCCTCTCACACATACTCTTAATAATCCTCCCTCGATCACTCCAATACTACAAGTTACTCAACGTCTACCTCTATATTAATTACTTCGCGAATTAACACATTGCTCCGTATAGATACATATAAGAAGGTAATAAAAAAAAACAAAGAAAATCAATCGGTAACGATACGATCGACAATGTATATAAGTAAGCGCACCAGCTGCAGTATAGTGTATATATACACAGATATATAATCATGTATAGTGCAACGCGCGGTGAAAGCCCGACAACCTTGATTTAATAATAAAGACTGGGCGTGTGTGTCGCCCTGCGCCGCAAAAATAGCCACCCCGATGCTTGTAGCGCGGCCTTTGTACGCTCGCGCGAACGTGGAGAGTAGCTTAACCCTCTGAGAGAGCATATAGAGGAGGTATAAATAATTCACTCCGAAGATGTGGCATGTGCCGTATAAGAGAAGTGTGTGCGAGGCTGTAGGTTGTTTTGTTTATACATAGCGGTTTGGAGATTGAGGTAATCGTGGTTGTATAGAGGATTATTGTTGGGAGGGCGAGAATGTATATAGATATTGCTGAAATGTGAACATTTATATATGTATTCGACGATCGTACAGAGTTTAACAGCGGTGCTATAAAGTTTAGAGGAAAATTGGCAACGAAGATACACTACACTGTCTTACAACTCTTGTATACTTGATCAGTCGAATGACAACGCGATGATTTGATCTTTCAGCAGAAAGAACACGTTAAATGGTTAGGTAACTGAGTACTTCAAAATACACGTGTTGGTTATATAAAATTCACTTAAAAATAGTTCGATTATAATAGGATTAATTTTTTATTTGATTTTATACTCAAAAATTCTTACAATTTGTAATCGGTTCATCAAAATGTAGTTTCTGAAAAAAAAAATTCCTACAAAACAAATAGTTCCAAGACATTTAACATTTAACCCATTGCTGATGTAATCATCACTCTCTAAAGTTGAATTAGTGAAAAAACCACTAAAGATTAGTTAAAATTGCTCCACCGAAACATTAGTGAATATTCACTAATTTTTCGTGAAAATATTCACTATTTGAAATAGTGAAACTCTTCTTATTTAATTAGTAGAGATATTCATATACTTCCTCAACAGAAATTCTCAATACCATTTCACATTAAAACTCAATCATCTACATCCAACTGCATCTAATCACAATATCAACCTACCGCCACATTCATACATCTCAATTTCACCCCCCCCCCCTTACACACATATACACGCATACTGTTTTCTCGCAAATCATCATCCATATCCATCTCTCTCTCTCACACATTCTGTCACAGGGGCGTTGTGTAACATTCACGTTTTTCGAGTCCGTCGCACGTGCGGCTTATACACACGCGACAACCGCGGCATGTGCGATTATTGGCTGAACGCGATGAGCCGTGAAAGCTTCGATGTGTATGTATATACATGTGTGTATGTGTATGTATATACATGTGTGTATGTGTATATATATGTATGATGGAATGCGCAACGACGACAGCGTCGGTGGCGGCTCTCGTGTAGATTCCGATGACACGTGAGTCATGGGCTATATATGCAATATATGCCAAGTGCTCGTGTTTTCCTGTGTGACACGGGGATGTATGCGTGGAAGGGTTATTACGCGGTTCGATGTGAGACTTTTTTTTTGTAGAGAGAGTTGCGTAGTATGTGATAAGAAATGGCGCGTTGAGGATGAATGAATGGGTAAATAATGATAGGTAATGGTAATGGTAGAGAACCTTCCAAGCGATGCATTATTATTTTATTTACATTATTATGATGTTAATTTTTTCGATTACATATATGGATTTTTAACATATATGTAATGGTAAAAGTATCGTTTGTACGTGAAACTAACATATTATCCAACGATTGTACTCAAAATTGATATAAGTAAGGTTTGGTATTAGTACATTTGAAATATTTATTACAGCCAACACCATGAATTAAAACTAAATTTCATGATATTTCAAGAATTTTTTATTTAATTACTCATTTGATGCAACCCTTTATATAAATTACCAATAACGTCGTTCTTTCATAGGAATCTTCGATTTAATAAATAAAATACCAACACATTATTTATCTTAAATTTAATGAACAGACGCAAGCAGGTTTAGTTTTACATTCTAAGACACGTGCTTAAAAAATTGTTGTTCTCAAATCGAAACTTTTAGATAAAGTAAGCAACATTATTAACTACTGTTGCACAATATTGTGGTAGAAACGCATACGACCAATTATCGATTATATTATTCAAATAAAAATCTCATTTCTCTATATGTTTACAAATACGTAACATACATAATCTTCGAGTGAAAGAAACATTTTTCACAACTATATCGAATCTAATAAAAAATACCAATTATCAGCGCTTAGCGCACTTTTCCGAGCACGTAACACACTCGCAATACTTACGATGCCACGTGTGACTTCACATTATGAATGACTTACGATTTTTCAGCGATGCAACGTGAAATATTATGCCGTCGAAGTATGTGCGATAATAGAGCCGCGATGACACGTGACCCCGTCGCGGTTTAGCATATATATACTCTAGCGGATCGTAAACAAGAAAAGCTTTTTTTTTCTAAATAAAGGAAATATTTAATATACATACTGTTAGTTCGCGTAGAAAATAGCTGGAAAAAAATGTTATTAAACTTTAAGCATGGACAGTAAGTCTATCCGCGCCCGACAACATGTGACGTGAAGCGCGCACTCGCGCGCAAAGAGATTTAACGCCTTTTTCCTTGTTTATCGCGCCTCTTTTGTTGCGTGTAACTGCAAATGAATTGTTTATCTCCACGACCACACGAGCACGTTGAAGTAGAACTAGTCGGCTCTGGTCAGACAGCTAATTAGCATTTTTTTAGCCATGTGTTTAAACAGATGACTGACCTTTTTCAAATAAAGACATTATAATACTGACATTCAATGTCACGTGTGGTATTATTGATGCATTATAGAATTACAATAATCGTATAAGCTTGGAAAAACTTGATTTTACGATAAGTATTACGAAGATACTGATTTGATTTTATAAAAAGATATTTATTTGTCATTAATTAGGAGAATTATTTGTTGAGATATAATATAGTAATAAATATAGAACCGTCATATAAACGTTATATAATAGAAAACGTGATGGCACAATCTTGTAGTTAATGAATGAATTTATTTATGTCAAATCAATTACATAGTTTAATCAAGATACAGGAGACACGTGTCTCGTGCTTTGTGCTAAAATGCGTTTCTATTTTAGCAAATAAATATATGCAATAATTCCAATGCGACGATAATGAGGTACTGCATATTAAAATACGTTTTGCAGCGAATGAGAAAACGAGGTATAATGTTATTAGATGAACCATTCAAGTTTATCAAATACATCATAATGAAAGACATTGATTTGAATCGATAATTGAATTATTGATACGTGTGATTACCTGTTCACAAAGGCTTAAATTAACCGGAAAAATGATTTGACTAATACAAACAAAGCTTTTAAACAAAGTAAGTAGTACTAATTAACACAAAAACAATGGGCCAAAAAATTACAAGTTACATAAATTTTTATTAGAAAAATACTTATATAGCAGCCGAAAATCATTTCAATCCATTACCCAACAAAAATCAATACACCCAACCACCGTCACAAAGAAACACCAACATTCCAATACTTCATTACCTTCTACCCAACTTACACCCACAGGTACTTAAAAATAAAAAAAAAACTTCACCATTCGCGCAATTGACAATCTTCTCGATCTTCAATTATATCATCATCATCGTCATCACCCAACAAACATCAATAAAATCCCGACCCAGAGAGCCGCCACACTCATCACTATACAGCACGCGATCCACTCTCCACCTCCGCGACTTGCGCGCGTCCGCGTGAACAGCTATAGACGCGCTTGTGTGCACATATCCACTATATATCTATATACATACACATATCGTACGTATAGATTGTACCGAGGTCGTAGGATATTCCAGCCGCATGCGGCACGTTGCGGTTATTATGCGAGTGATATATACACAGACATTCACACATATATATATATATATATATATATATACACATTGCACGAACGGTCTTACGTAACGGCACGCGTTAGTATATAGGCAAATGCGATTTTTTCGCAAGAGAGAGAGAGAGAGAGAGAGAGAGATGTAGAGGAGGAAAATACAGGGGTATTAGCGCGGGAAATTGGATGGATTGATTGGAAAATCGCGGGGTTCTGCCGATATATACACGGCGATTGATGGCGAATAGGGCGTTTATGGTAATGCCTGCGGACGCGGGAGCCTTCGTAGAGAGATTTGCGGTGAGACAGTGCGCAAGGTGGTTCAAGTGCGTTTATTTATAAGCGTGTGAAATTTTTGGTTCGTGTGTATCGTGAAAATTATATCGGTCATGTTGATGTTTTTGAAGTAAAAGGGCTCGGTATCATTATAGTTTGTTCTAAATTAATTGATTTGTCAATACACGCACTAAAAACAAAGCAAAATAAAAAAAATTCTTTTGTAGACTGTAATTGCGTTAAAATTCAATTATAGCGCTCAAAATTGACTCGGTAAATAGAGCCGAAACAAAAGCGCATAAAGAATAATCGCGATTCAACATGGCGAAAGTGAAAATTTAGCGTATACAGTTAAGCCGGATGTTTAGCTCCAAGTTTAGCGAAAGCTAAAATCGTACAGAAACCAAATAAAACGAAATCGGGGAATTGTCGTGCAATCGAATTAATATTGATCTTGAATGTTTGTTACTGTTTCGCGCTGTTTGTTCGGAAATCGTTCGCTCGTAGAAACGTTTTCATTGTAATACAGATGATGCGCGCTATTATACCTACCGAACGAGTAGAGCAAACTCGTTTTTGCATGTGTTTTTTTCTCACCTATATGTTTATTGAGAATCGCCCGGTCGACCGATAAATATGAAATTCAGTCGACGCGATCTCGTGATATGGTAAATAAATGTTGCTCGACACCGCAACCGTGGCCTCGTGAATCCTATAGCGGTAAAATTTGACTTTAAATGTCGCTCCAATTTGACATCTAGATTTATTTATCGACGCTAACGATCACAGTTTTAATAGTTGCCACGCAAACACAAAAGTTTTTCCTCGTACATTATATATATATATATATATGTATATGTATAAGTGTTTTATGCGATGATAAACAGTCGACGAAGAATCTAGGATTATAAAAGTGTCACGTTAATCACGAGGCAGTTGGCAAATCATTTTCAGTATTTTTGACATAAATCTTTGCGAATCGAGCGGAAAATTCGCTGGCTTAGCCATTTAAATCGGACGTTTTTCGATCATATATCATCAAACTACAATGTTAGCTGCAACTTTGTTCCTGGGAATATCAATTGTATAGTAACCAATTTCAAAGGAAAAGATTAGTATATTTTTATTTATCACGAGCGTACATCAAGATATTACAAATTGTTTCTTAAAATCTGATACCTATATACCCAAAGCATCCAACCACCATCACCCATCCATTACTTATTAATCCTACTGCCAACTCACTCGCCTGTCACCAGCACCATCAGCATATAGCGACTGCCGATCGTCACGTAAGACCACCTCTTCATCATCGTCGTCGTCGTCGTCGTCGTTGCCATCGTCGTCGCAACCACGCGCACGCGTCGTCGTCGTCGCGTGAGCGGCTACGTAAGCAGACGGAGGGTCCACTACACGTGAAGCCGCCCGCCGGCCATTGTACACCTGAGGGAGTCACGCGCCCGAGCGAGAAAAAGCGCCTGCGTGGTGTATATAGAAAAAAGAATGAGTGAGTAAGAGAGAGAGAGAGAGAGAGAGAGAGAGAACAGGCTTGTTACGTTATGACATAGCGAGCAGTTTAAAGCGCCGAGCAAGCGAGCGTAACACGTTTTCTGCAACGTGCGGATTGAGAGAGTGAAAGAGCTGGTTAGAGACGTGAATGAGAGAGAGAGAGAGCGAAGAGGAGGTTTATTTTTAAGAGGATAGCGTATCAGTGTGGTATCGGTCGAGTGTCGGTTTATGGGAAGAGGGTTGGTGGTGCTTTTTTGATAAGATTTTTGGGGTTATTTGTTGGGAAATTTTTAAGGTGGTAGTGTGCGAGTAGGATGGGTGAATAATTTTATGATTCAGGTGTGTATTTGTTAATTTAGGTACATCTTTTATCTTGATAAGAATAATAAAACAACTATAAGTATACGAGAAATACATCGAACACTTGTGGAATGAGTTTTGTCTAACGAGTAGTCAGTATAATTTTTATTTAACATCTTTACTGCTATAATGGTCACGTTAGATTCCGTACTATTTTTCTAAATTTTGAGGTTTTAACATTACAAATAATGAAACGAACGTTTTCATTTCTTCAAACTTCAAAATGCCTTATCTAATTGTAAAAGTGAGACAGACTCAAATTATCAAAAAAAAAATTTTAATAATTTATGGTAATAATCTTCATAAATTTATAGTAATTTTTATAATGTAGGAATAACTGACATAAATTAATTGAAATTTTACCAATAAATTATGACAATTTTTTGGTATTTCAAGTCTATTTCACATTTACAATTTGACGTGATAATTTTTCTATATTATTTTTCTCCGTTTAGAATAAAACGTCTCCAAGAACCATTCATTTTCTTCGTAGCATTAAATATGTCAAACTATTACTTATAATCATCAAATAATTTCCATCCTCATCAAGCAAATGTCGACGATAAACGAAACAGCTGTAACCCACTCTCTATTATAGCTAGATCGCAATAATTAAACGACACGTGCTAACCATCTATATACCACCGAACAATCATATCTATATATCTAAAGATGAAAAACAAAACACTTTTCAAAACAAACAGATATATATATACAATTAACATTGGGTTCTCAAGCCTCTTGATGTACCAATTTCAAATGTAACTAAGGTTACTGACAGAACTGCTTGATTTCAATCGGTGATTATTAATACCGGCAAATGCAGTTGCCGGCGCTCTCGCGCGCGTGCACGTGCACTCGGAATAGAATCGCTATTTATGATAACAGAAATAATAGGTTCGAAAGCTTTTGTGATGTAATGATGTAGATCGCGCGTATATAGGATCTAATTTTGTACATAGCCCTCCCTTCTCTCTTTCTCTCTGTCGAATAAGACACTTATTGTCTTATACTACTCATGCCGCACGTATCATGTTATACATATACTTCTAGGGGTGGCCTTGACTTACAAAACACTTATTGGTTCGCAAGGGTTTGCCACGGTGTACTGATAATTTACACTTGTAATAGTCTCTAATAGAAATGATTTGTCAACTCTGTTGGTATGAAATTTTCTACAAATCGTTTCAATATTACGCTTATCAGAGTACCGGTAATACACTAGCCAAAAATAACTAAATAACCAATCTAGTCACTCATTTGGTCGTTCTGGCTTGCCTCTTAACCTACGCCGCATTATATATCAATGAAACCACACTATATACATAACACGATTCATTAACGCAACTCCCGATCCCAACCCTGTCGACAGATCCCGCACACATCATACTCACACGCGCACCAACTAAATTCGCAATTATTTTCGTCCTGATTTAAAAACAGCCCCAACTGCGCGTGTCGCAGCGCGCGCATATTACGCAATCTCGAACGCAGCAGGCGTGCGCACGCGAGAGCCTATACGCACAATTACAATTATTAATATACCTCTGTCGCACCACACCACCACCGCCAACGTTATTTCTTTGTGAACTCGAAATAATAACGAGTCTATTCCAAGTCTCTCTCTCTCTCTCTCTCTCTCTCTCTCTCTCTTACTGCGTCGTTATGTAACCTCACCCGCGCGTAAACAAACCGCTGCTCATCGCGCACACGGTGAAGGCCCCGTATATGTATAGATAGATAAATAGATAAATGTATAGTTAGATAGAGTAACTATATATATATAAAACACTTGCTACGTATACGTACGGAGCTCGTAATCTTGCGCCGTACACACGCGTACAGCCTTCGCGGCTAATGATTCACTCGCGTAGAGGGACGCGCACACGTGAGGATTCCGCGCGAGTTGAGCCATTGATAAAAATTGCCGGCGGTAAAGCGGTTAGGAAAAAAAATATACAACGTATGGGTGTGCGGGTGTTACGCAAGTTGTCGTCGCTGCGTGTTCCGGCGGTTTTCTTTTTTCTTTTTTTTTAGCCCCAGGGAAAACGTGAGGCGAGAGATTGGGGAAAATTAAATGGTGAACCGCGTGAGGGAAGACCTTTTTTTCCTGTTGGTGTGTGGAGTGGGAAGTAATTGGGAGTTGTAAATGTTGATGATTGTGATGTTTACTTATAGTTTTGTTTCTTTACATCATTCGAGGAACGTGAGTTGTGGATTATTATTGTGGTGAGTTATAGATAGAGGAAGTTACTCGAACTTGTTTTTCTAGGTTTCATCCGTGTTGCAATATTATATCGTTCGGAAGCGTTTTATGAAATAATACATGATTGAGCAATTTTTTTTTGTCATGATAGTAAAACATCAAGATAAAAGTCTGTGAATAATGACAACTTTGTTTAAATCATTTGTACTAAAAAAATTAATTTACTAACCAGGAGAGTGCACTACCTTCGGGTCCTGGATTTGGCTCAAACTTTGGGATAAGTTTTTGGGTGTAGTAATATAATGAAAGCTGCAATATTATACCCTAACGCTAAAAAAAACTAAAGTTCTCGACATTTTTAGGTTTATTTCGAAAAAATTCTTGAAAAAAGCCTCTTTTTATAACGGTAGCCATTTAATTTAGGGAAGTTTTAAAGCTCATTTAAATAATAAAAAATAAAATAAAACTAGACAAGATGACCTTTCATTTGCTTTTTTAAGGATTACAAAATATTGATTTCTTCCAAAGTTATAAAAATTTCAAATTAATAATCGATAGTGCACTAAAATTGATTGTTTGATTGCCTGAA
>JAYJLV010101837.1:0-12009 GCA_036873485.1 Torymus texanus | reverse complement strand
AATAAATATAATAATAATATGAAGAGCAACGTTTAATTAAAGTTACTGCTTGAAAATATTATTTATGACTAGGTTCCGACGCTCTTTTTTGTTATTCATTTTGTGCAAAAACCAATAATAATAATTTATTTTTAAAATATTAATAAAATTGAAAACTGATTTAATTAATATTTTATGATACTTTTAACTTTTTAAATTTCTGAAGTTTTGGAGTTTTTAAATTATTGGACCACCCTTAACCTCTCCTCGATTATTGTTCCTTTTTATTTTTACTTTTTAATTTTTACTTTTTAATTTAATTATGGAAAAAGTGTTTTAATCTCTAAGGCTATTTTGTTCTGTTTTAGTTTGTAAGTTAGCTTGTAAGAATTTTATGTACTAGGCCTATGCTCAGGTAATAGCATTTACCTATACAGGATTTACTATTGTAAATTTTTTTGGTGAAATAAATAAATAAATAAATAAATATTTTACTGATTTATGTTTTCATCCATGAAACCTCAAAACCAAAAACGGAGCTATCTACAAGGCATGGTTTATGTTTCACCTAGATTGCTTTTTCTAATTTAAATCGGAACCATAGAGAATGAATACAGATGGGCAACTCTACTTTTATGGCGGAACGCACGGCACGGCAGGGCACGACATCGCGATCGCACAGCACGGCAGTACGGCACGGATCATTTGTGGACAATCCCTTAGGCTGTGTCTCCAATCGGATAACAAGTGTGCGCTTGTCACACTTTCGTTTCTCTCATTGGTCGTTGCAGGCGTGCACTCCTGCTCCTGACCAATGCAAGAAGGGAATGCATGACAAGCGCACGCTTGTTACCCGATTGGAGACACAGCCTTACGGAATTCATCTCACCGTACTTATGTGAACAGCCCCTTAGATGCATAGACCACCCCAACGATCAACAATCTATAGCAATATCTCCATGTGACTTCACATATCCAACGGTAGAGAACTTGGCCTGGAGCCGATACCTCTCTATAGGGAAGAAAAATATATATATATATACATCCAACGGTACATTAATATTTGTAGGTTAACCAACAACACAAAGATTTAAAACAATATTTAAACCACTTTATATATGTAGCACAATAACAACTACCTGATATCTAGCCAATGAGTGCACTTGAAAACTATATTCTACTAAATACTAATTCGAAATATTAATATCATATTAATTAGTTACAATTATGACTTATTTATGTTTTAGATTCTACTATGGAAGACTTCATACCTACTCGTGCTGCAAAAAATAAAGGGAATGCTGAAAATATTCACATAGTTACTACTTATGAATCACATAAAAAATCTACAAATTTATCGAAGAAAAAGCAAAATATTTCAAACGAATGTACAAAAGAATATCATAGTGATGAAGATTCAGACAATGAAACCGAACCTATAGACGACAAAAGAAAACAAGAGATAGAAATGAAAAGATATAGATATGATATTATCAAATTTGGTATGTCTGGATTTGATAAACAAAAAGCTAGGCAGACTAAAATAGCATTAGCAATAAGCTTAGGTGCCAAGCCTCCAAAAAATAGAAGAAAAAATTACAAAAAATTAATTGAAGATAGGAAACAAGAAAAAGCTCGAGAAGCAAAAAAAGAAAAATTTGCATCTGGTTTTAATGTAAATCAATTAACGAAAAATAGAAAAAATAGAACTAAATCTCATGCCAGGAACGATAAAGAGTCAAATGGAATTTTAGGAGTTTATGGAAAAGTTACAAAAGATAAAGTGTATAAGAAAAATGGTGGTAAAAACCAAAGGACTAAACGATAAGTAAATTATTATAAGTGTTATTAGTCATTTATATCTTACATTATATTAAATTTTAGACAATAAATATTTTTATAAAATGTTTTTATAAATGGTATATGAATTTATTCCAAATCCATAGCTTCTTTATTGTTTTCAACTAGTACATGATTATTTTCTTGTTTAAATTCATTATCATTATTTTCTGATTCTTGTGTTACTTCATTTTTATGAATATCAGATTTAACTTTATGCGTTAATTTTTGTTGTTTTTTCAAATGTTCATCTATATGCCTTTTACCAAAACGACAAAATTTAAAATTAGGTATAAATTTTAAATTACCATCCCATTTTCTAAGTATTGTGCATTGACTTGAATTTAAAATATTGGGTATTTCTGAAAAAGAATACTTTTATTTTAGTATATTATCTAAATGACTAAATCAAAAATATCAATTGCTAACCTAAACCACAACTTTTGTAATCACTTGTCTCCCGTTCTTTTGTCATGCGTATTGCATCTTCACGACCAATGTGTTGACGATTTCGATTTCCTCCAATAGATCTCTTGATTTGTATTTGTTCTAATTCCTCATCATTGCGTGCTATATACCTAGTTATTTTTAAATATTATTCAAAAAAATAAATAATTCCTTTTTAGAAATATTCATTAATTTTGATATTGTGGATTTTACCTCTCAACTAATGCTGTAGTTGCTTCAATGGTGTACGGGCAAATGTTTAGTTCCATATTTTTTTGAAACCACAACAATTTTTCAGCTAATAAAGACTGTTTAAATTTATTGTCTTGTTTGGCTTTTTCTCTTTTAGTTTCTCTATATAAATGATAGACACAATATTAAAACATAATTTATTGAATTTACAAATATATAAACATTTAATAATTAACATAAAAGTATATAAATATTAAATCTAAATTATATCAAAAAGTTGTCATCAACCATAACATTTTTTATTAAAAATGTTACAACTAATTGTTTATTAATTTTTGAGAGTTAATGCACATATACAGGCATATTATCTACCATCAGGCTAAATTTTAAAGAAATGTATTGAAAAGGCACAATTTGAAAAACGAAAAATTCTTTTTCTCTACATTTGTCTAAAATTTATGAAAAGGTTGACTAAAAACATTGTATTTATGCGTCAACTCTCAGACTTTCAGAAACAGCTGGTAGTAATATATTCTTAATATAAAATTGTGATGTCAATATGATATAAATCTGATATGGTATGTGGTTATTGTCTTAAGTATAACACTTACTTTTTTATTTTTTTAACCATTGCTACACATTTCCTACTTTTTGGATGCAAGAAATTTTTTGATTTAGCTAGCTCTTCTTTAACTGAATTATCTACTCGTAATGCCTAGATATAAATAAGAATTAAAATAATTTTATTACATTTCACTGATTTACAATGTTTATATTGTTTTTCAACTTACCATTTTGTAAGAATATATTTCAAATATATTTTACTTTATAACATAATAGTTTTCTAACTTGTTCGGAATAATCAAAACAAACTTATCAAATATTAAACCTAACCTATCAGAAACGTGCTTATGTTTAGTTCTCATTGATACATTTTCACTGCAGAGTGCAGATTGACAGATACGCCTGTCGCCTGCATATAAGCTGTTTGCCTTCGTAAGGAAACACTAGCGCCAGAAGCTATGTTCGATTCCCATAGGGTGGCAAGAGTTGCAACTGCCCGGGCGGAAATTCATCTAGACCTAAACAGGGTGCGAGACCAGCCCTGAACGGCTCACCTTAAAATTCATTTTTTATGCTCCACCAACATATATCCTATTTTTTCCAAGTATTGTTTCGATGATATATTCCAAAATTTGAAAACCCCGCAGCATACAGATAATAATGTAAAAAATCATAAGGAAATTATAAAAAGAAATACTTTGTAAATGTTTAAGCCTGTACTTACGTCCTTACAGCCCCTGACTTTCTCTTTAAATTCATTTCTATTCGGGCGTATGGTTGTTAAATACATTGGAAGCATTATAGAGAGAAATGCTAAGTTTATAATTTTTTACAGGTTTGAAACGTTTATATATTATTTTTTCATCTTTAAAAATTCTAAGCTGATGTTATTTATACGGCAGAAATATAGTACAAATTCAGAGTATATAGGTTCCAGAACTCCTCGCTCTGACGTTTGTTTTCTTTGTAAATCTGTCGAGCAAATAGCAGAGACCTTAAAATAATACGAGCGGAAATATTAGCTTTGTAAGATCGATGTGTCTTGAGATGTAACGATGAGCACTTTCAGTAACGTCAATCCCTATGTAACAAAGTTCAAGAAATAATTTACGATTTGTGAGAAAAACATAAATAAAGTGTTTTCAATAATGAACTATTTATTAATTAAAGTATTTGAAATAAAAAATTGACATTTGAAAATGGATTAGAAAATGAACTAGAAATCGCTATAAAATAAAACATCCTAACCACTGATCTGATATATGTAGAAAAAAAAGAAAGAATATTTTATACGAAAAAAATTTATAAAAAAACAGTAACTTATTAGTTTGAAAGCATAATTGCTTTTAAATTTTTTTTTTTTAATTTATACACATTAATTCATAGTAGTTTTTATTGATCGTTTACGAGATATTTCATAAATATAAATATATATATATATATCATAAAAACCGAATGAAATGTGAATGCATCATCATGTTACGTGAATTCTGTTTAAAATAGTAAACTCTTGTAAACACGAATTTCTTCTTTTTTTTGTTCTATAAGCATTCTTAACATATTAGAGCTCTTCTTACCTAATATTAGAGGTAGTGAACTGCTGTTGAATTGGAATATATGTATATTTGTGTACATAAATCTGTCGTATAAATAGAAGAGATTTTACTTATTTATGAGATATATATTAAATATATACTTTTATATCCCCACAATACGCTCTGCCACTCTACCTACGCTTTCAATTTTCGCTACCCAATGGAAATGTAACATTATTTTTGACGTTAATGTATAACTCTACCAAAACATATAGGAAACACTAGTAGTTAATTATAGCCGCTTATAAATTTGCCCAATTTATAGGACGCCTTGCTAAAGGGATACTAGTAGGAAATGGAATGTTGAATTTAAATAAAGTGGTTGGTGTAGCATTTTTTCTGAAACCCCACCATTTTTGGGGAAATAATTCCAAAAGACTTTAAGGATTTTTTGTCCTTTGAGCCGATATTTTGGTCACTAAGACCTAAAAAAAATTTTCGAATGCATGTATCTTGAAGTTTACGGTCGTATGCCACGATATTTTCACTCAATTTAGAAATCCTCATTTGATTTCGATGCGAAAATCCAGTTTGAAAAAAAAATTTTGAGTAAAAAATTCGGACTTTTTTGTAAAAAACCCATATAGTGATTTCTTGTTGCATTCTTCAAGGAATCTGACGATAGATTCTGAATTTTCAGATAATTTTACATCGAATATGATATCTTTGAAATTTTGTTGCGATCTTTTTTTGAGTCTTTGCAGCCGTTGAAAAATGCACCAGGCGTTAACGAGTTAAAAGACTTCCGTCTCTGGGGTCCGATACTAATTGTCCATAAAAAAAAGGAAATCTTTTTTCTAAACACCATACGAGAAGTTGAATTCCTCCTACGAGACTAACATATTATAAAGATCAACGGTTTTGTGCACTATTTTTAAAAAGAGTGTGAAAAGCATTTGCGTACATAAAGCATTTACTCGTAAGACAGTTGCATAACATATTTTTCTTATGCAAATGTTCTGAAACGAAATACGTATAAGAGCCTTGCATGGAATAATTCCGGTTTGACAAAACTTTTTCCAAATTATTCACGTCTCATATATTACGTAAAATAGAGGGATCCGTATTCGTCTAAACTTCGAAAATAACTCTAGATTCGGCAACAACTAAAAAAAATAAATAAAAAATAAAAAAATTTTTAAAATATGTTAGTAGGGAAATGAATCTCAGTTTAATTTTCAGATTCACTGACATTGGATCGTTATTTTCAAAGTTTAGACGAAAATGAATCTTATTTTGACTTGGAATTTTTGGTTGTAAAATATTCTTAAACGTAGGACAATACACTCTTATTATAGAAACTGCAAAATTAGTTAATCGGTAAATGTGTTAGGTTTTGCACCTTGTTATATATAAATAGAAACATGGAATTTTATATCGTTTTATATTATGTATATAACATCTCTTGATCTAACTCCTTGCACTACCCAGAGTTTAACAATAATAAAAGAACACTATCCAACTGTATTCAATGTTTCGATCACTTCACTGTTTTCGTCCTCAGGAAAATAAAAATAGTATAAAATCCTATTCCTAATCCTAATTTTAATATATGCAGCATTACTTGGTACCAGTCAAATAATGACAGATTGTTATATTGTGCAGGCCAACTTTTTTCCTCGTAAGATATAAATCAATATATTTATATTCATTTTCAGTGTTTTGCCGACAAACCGAAATTAGGAGTAACTGCAGGAGTCACTATCACACCATGGTTATTATTTGTACATCAATCCAATACTTATGTGGTCTAAATTTCCAAAAACAACACCTACCAGAACATAATTAATGATAATAATAATTTTTTTTTAAATTATTAGTATTATTGCTAACTACTTGCCTTTACTTGATCAATTTCGTGATAAATAGTGTTTTAAAATTCCACATTGTAACATTAAGTGGATTTGAAAATTGCATTGCTTATCAATGACAACCGTTATATGCAAAGCTCGATTTTGCACATGTTTGAATAAAAAATCATGCGCTTAATCAAGCTTTCTACGTATCGGGTCAAAAAATACTGTTCGATACACGTGCAAGAATGATTTATGATTATGATTTATATTTATTTATTTTTATGATTTCAACCTCGTGTGACCTTTCATCCCGTGCCAACCGGACGAAAACGTCCACATCTAAATGCACTATATTCTTATTTTCAAAATATTTAATAGAATATAAGTGTAAGAAAAATGTTTGTTGTATAACTATTATATCGCTCATAGTTTTTGCACAACTTTCATGAAAAATTATCAGTATAGTTGTAAAAAACAAGGTAGAGGACAAATAGATCAAGTAAATTATAAATACGATAATAAACAGATAATTCATAAAAAAACATTCTCAAATTTCTGCATAAAAAAAATATTAACATAGCCATTTATTTCTGTACAAAAAGTCTATCATTCATCTTGAAAATTAAACATTCTATTGTAAATCTCTTGATCATGATAAGATAATAATTAGTATAATAATTATGTAAAGATATTGTATAAATGGTTCTTTATTATTTAATCTTTTTATTTCACACACATCGATATCCGTAAATTGATAAAATCATGAAAACCCGATTATTTTGAAGTGGATTTTAATATTCAGCACCATATTCCAATATGATATTGAATTGAGATAAAGATTGGTTTTAGGCGTTTTTGGTGAATCCTCACTGGTAAGTGTATGTTCAGAAATTTAAGTAGTCGTTATTACTTTCCATCTTTATTTTTGTTTAATGTAATTTCAATTTAAATTTTCCAAAAATTTCAAAATATTTCTTTATTCAAATGTACAGCTGCAAAAATACTCGAATTAAATGATTAAAAATGTAATTGAAATAACACTATAAATTAACCGCTACTCTCTAAATGTTAAATAAAGAAAAAAATGATTAGATAAAACTCGCGCACTACCGAAATGGCATCTACTATTTTAGAAGTACATACTTATTGACTTTTTGAAATAACGAAATCAAATTTGTTATTCGCGAAAGAGTGAATATGCAGTACTAATATGGTGGATGCTTACTATTTCGGAAATACATGTTTTTTAACTACTGAATAGTTATTTTTTCACTATTTTACATCAAGAGAGTATTTCCTTTTTGAACCAATTAATACTTGGAAATATTTTATAATCTCAATTAAAATACTTTTTATTTAACTTAAAATTTTGTCGTCCGTTTCTATAATATAATATTCGTCATATTGCCACGAAAAAGGTAAGTATGTTGTTTTTATTATGCTCTTCTCTCAAAATAGTGCAAAAGTATAACAGTCATTGTAACATACAAAATTTTCAAATATATATGTCCCTTTTTAATACGTAATTGTAATAATTATGCAATATTGAAAAAAATCCGTAACAATTAATTTAGTTTGTTACTATTAAAATGTTTCTAAATTTCGTTTTTACTTGATCGAACTTGACCGTTACTAATAAATAATCGTTTCTCTTTTAGTTCAAAGGAAATTTAGTTTAATAATAATAATCAATGTATGCTGTTAAAAATTGGTATGAACTGTAAGGGCGTGTGAGTATATACCGACAAAAGTTTTCAAACTTGAAAATTTTATGAAAGATTTTAATAAAAAGGCTCAAAAAATATTGAGTGTAACTTTTACATGCACGAAATAATTAAATATTAGAAAGAGGATCTCATATTTCCCTAATATCAATATTTCTCTTCAAATAATCTTCAGATAATTAAAGTCTTTGAATTGTCATTGAATCCTATTTCACAGAAATCTGTTGATATTGGAGTTGGTGAAGTCGAGTATAATATCCTTTTGTTTATTCATTTTGAAAATTCTCATAATGGTCTTTGATTGAGGGAAGGAGATCATTAATTATTGATGTGTACTCGGAAATCATGCCAATAATGATTGTTGAGCTTGAAAAACGTGACAATTTTTTCAGAAAAGTTTTGCAGAATGTGCTAGCTCGCGCCAAAAAGATTCAATAATTATTTTTCGAGATACCCATAATTTGATTTCAAAGGAGTATAACATTTGATTAAATTCATAGATTCGTTTGGAAAATAATACGATATTCAGAGCGCCCATTTATAGCAAAAGTATATTCAGAAATTTTTTTAACGATTTCAATTACCTCTAACAAAACAAATAAGATATGTGTGTTTAATAATGTGAATAACGTATTTAGATCCTGTGATAGAAACAATCTTATAAATAAACGTCATGAAGATTTTTTCTGAAGAAATTTAGCGATAAATATTTAGAAATTAACACATTTTCATTTTTTTCAATAGTTATTTTTCAAATTTTTCTTTTTTTTTTCTATCTCAAAGCTGATATTATTTATATATTATTATCGCATCAAAAACTGATTATAATACTTTAAATTGACTATACCAAGACAAAGTTAACAACGCCCCAGAGGTGATATTGACTATGAATTCAGACAATATTAAGAAGAAATTATGAATTAACTAATATCCATTTATTCGACTATTAAACCATACAAATAATAACTGCACATAAAATAAATAAAGGCATTTCTGATTTCGCCGTAAACTAAACAACAAAGTTCTATTAGATTATATTTTCAACCTGCCGCCCGCAAAAAGGACAAATTAATAACTCGTCCTTATCCAATATCGCTAAGCCAACACATTGGTCATGAATAAAATCTTGCCAAATTTCACAACTTTTCATATCTAAAATCTTCCGAAAATTGGTCGAATTGGGTGAATTATAGAAGCAAAAATATTTACTTTTGAATTTTTAAAAAGAAATTTGTTATATTACTGCCCGTACCACTTTCAATTGGATTTTTTAGCTCATATTTCGACTATAAACGTAATACTGTTTTTTTTTATTTTACTGAAAATTGAAAAAAGAGTCGTACATAAAAATGTAATGATTATTTCCAAACAAATAAAAACATTTATAAGGTATATTTTTCATATTTACATTTCGGTTTTCCGCTACGCGGAGATAAAGAACTAGAAAAGTGGCTGAATTATCCTAGTTACCTTATTATCAAAAAATATATTTACCTTGTTAGTTGCACAAAATAATCGCACAGTAAAATCAATTTTAGTTTACAAAGTTGTGTATTATAAGCTATTGTGTTATAAAATTAAATAACGCCACGACAAACGGAATAAAATAGCCTTAAATCAATAGATTATTCAGTCGCGATACTATGAATCAAAGAATTAAGATCGAGGAAATTGAGCAGCGCGAATTGGAATTACTTTTTAAGATTTTTCGGTTCAAGTTTTATTTTCTAGGAATTTCGAATCATTTGTTTCTTTGATGTTTAATATTTTTGATTTTCAACCATTCAGCATTTTGACTCACCGACCTACGTCTATTGACAAAAATAAAAGAGTTTCAATGATATAAATTTTTTTGTTTTAATCTGTTTAACTTTTCTGGTTACTGAAAAATTTTATGATTATTTTATAACAATATAATTTTAATTTTTATGTTTTACATTTGAATTATTTGAAGGCTGTCGTGGTTCAGAAATTGCAATAATAAAGTAAGACCAACATATTAGTATTATTATTATGATATAAAATTATAGAAAATAAACAGAATGACTAAAGAAGAGTGGAAAAATGTAAAAAATTTATATGCATCGAATGATTATAATAAATGAATAGAAGTTAAAAACTTATATTGTGAATGATAAATTACGCTTTGCCTAATGTTAGCGTCGTTTAGTAGTGTAGGTAATTAAGTTGAACGAGCCTTTTTCGAGGACAGTAATGTGCTGATAAGGCGTTTTGCGAAATTAGAAGCGTCGAAGCAGCGTCGTAGGCGACAAGCTGTGGTAGACGACAGTTCCTCAAAATTTAGTGCTACGTAAAGAAACCGTGTTGATGAAGACTGAACGTAAAAAATCACTTTATATAATTAATTACTATTTACCTGCTTTTTCATTCGTATCTAATAACTGCGCATTCAATTTAAAACTCGTATTCAATAGAAACTTAAGATAAGAGAGGACTGAAAAGTTTCTATTCAGTGCTAAAATTATAATTATAAAATATGGCACCTAACGCTTCAAGTGCAAACCCAAGCTTACAAAGTCAATGTGAAGAGAACCACGCGCATTTGGAATGCCCAAAGGAATTGCAAGCTAAAATTATTGCCGAAAAAAAAGCCCTCGATAAACAATATGGAATTTCTGAAGAAATTAAGAGGAAAAAAGGATTATTCGAATTTGAAACAGAATTAATATGGACAAATATTATTGCTATAACGACATTACACATTTTAGGCGTATATTATACATTTAGATTTCCATACTTAACACATTGGAAAACTTTTCTATGGGGTAAGTAATAAATAAATCTTATGTTCAATATCTTTTGTAAAATATATTGTAGAATTTCAATTCATACAACGCAAAGTTGCAATTTATACATAAAGTTAATTATTTACCTTGGAACAATTAAGAGACTAATACTTTTTGTTGTCTGTTATTATGAAGACAACTAATCAGATACGTGATTAATATTAATATAAGTTGTTTTTGTCGATTATGAGATTTCATAAGAAGGGTTGTCAGTTGATGAATTGCTAGACTTATTAATCAATGTAAATATTTTTTAATAAAGTTTTGGTTTTAATCTTTCTATTCGAAAATTATTAAGCATTATAAGAATATCCAACACTGAAAGTATGGGTTTTTAAGAAAATTATTTATATCACAGTTTACTTAAATCAGCTAACAAGAGCTTTAATATTTATTAAAAAAAAAGAAAACTTAAGTATTAAGAAAAACAACGATTTCTCTTATGAGAATCAAAAGTAATTAATCTGCCATTAAATAACCGTTAAAAAATTACGTACAATGAAGTTTTTGCATTTTATTCAATTTTTATGTTTAAATGCTTATTTTCTTGAACATTTACATATCTATACCTTACGGCCCCCATAAAGAGGTAAATGAATTTTTTTTCAATTATTATAAGTCCCCAAAGTGTGTTCCCTGGTCACTTTAATTGTTCACGGAATTTTAAATTGTGACGGTTTTTAATGCACAGAAATGAATCTCAAAATGTTTTAAGAATATACTAAAACGTTCATATAATTATTACAAATTTTTTAGTTATTGTTTTAATGAAAAATTATAAAATTATAAAATAGGGTTGTTTAAAATCTAATCTACCTACACGGTCAATACTGGTGGCACTAATCGTAGGGACAACACTTAGCAAAATGTGATTATTTTTATTGTGAGTGATACCCAGTCACCAAGTAGAGGTTTAATCGACGCGGAGATATGTCAATTAATTCTTGAACATTCAAAGAAGAAATTAAAATGGTTCAAAAATACCCCTTCCCTTACGAAAATAAACTACTGGCTAAACTATTGGCTGAACTACTGGCTAAACTACTGCTCAAACTATTGGTGTACT
>JAYJLV010101817.1:0-12011 GCA_036873485.1 Torymus texanus | reverse complement strand
ACCATTGAGGAGGCAAGGCGTGAATATTACTATGATCGTTTGTCATCTTTATCGGACCCCAAAGTTATATGGCGTGAACTAGAACATCTGGGTATTATCGGCTCTAAAAAGTCGTCGGCGTTAATATATATAAACATTTTTGTAAATGAGTTTAGGTTCGAGGTTAATTATAAAAAAAAAATATACTGAACTATATTAATGAAATTAAAATTCTTTTGTCAACTTTATACATCTGTCTTAATAAATTGACCAAATGATGATCTAAAATTTGACAGCAATTTACTACACTAATACTCCCCATGATTCTCCCTCTTGTATCTGTGTACCTTCTGCTAAGATGTGTAAATATAGTTGCACATCTGACGGCCCAAATTAGCAGAGATCATAAACATATGCGATTTCAACAGTTTGATTTCTTAGATTGTGATTATTTCAGAGATTGTTTTCTTAGATTCTTATTATTTGCCTACGGGAGTAAATTGAAGAGTGCAAATTAAATGTATTATATGTGTAGATGCAGTGACAGTTTTGTTCAAATTTTAAATGGAGCTACAGCTCAAGACAGGAACAGTCCATTCAATTAAATACAGATATTTTGACCAAAAATGTGCATCATCAAGATTTAATTAAATGTGTGAAAGAAGAAACAGTAATTCTTCTAATACAGTAGGAATAATAATGTGTGGATTTTTATGAAAAAGATAAAAGAAAAATAATAAAATTCAACTCGCAAGTATAAAATTCAAATTGAAGAAGTTGCATATTACGCTGAGTGTCAAAATAATGTACCGGCACATTTCAGTATATTAATTCTGCCAGAATTGAATTCGATGTATGGGTGAGCACCGCAATTTGAGGATTATATTAGTAACTTTTCGGCATTTTGAGGATTTCGAGAGCTTTTGAGCAGCATCCTCAAAATTCCCAGGAAGGAACACTGAGTTTTGATGATTTTAATTAGTACCTTCCACTCAGAGAGGGACGTTATTTCTTTAGTCAAGCATACTAGACTCTGGGAGAGAAACTCTAGCTCCTCAAAATTCCGTCCCTCCCGAATCTGTGTGTGTGTGTATGTGTGGGGGTGTGGGTGTGGGTGTGGGTGAAAGGCAGCGAAAAGAAATTCATTTCTCAATATCTGCTAAACGAGGCACGCTTTCGCTAAATATAGTACAAATTTAAACTACAAAATACGTCTATAGGTGCAATGAAAATCTCGTACATCCATTTCAAAGAATGAATAGGACGAGTCGCTTCTTTAGGCTTCGTCTATACTTTCCTTAGGAGCGCTCACGCGCTCCTCGATACGTTAATTTTCTCAAACCATTTTTGTAAGTTTTTGACAAAAATTTTTATAATAGAGAAAATTTTAAGATATTAAATATTTGTGAGTAAATTTTATCTGTTTGTGACTAAAGATTCTAGATAAGGGACACAAAAAAATTCCCAAAATACGTCGAGTTATACGAAAAAGATGGTGTTAGTTTTTTCTACACCTAACATTGGGCCGCACGACCATTTGTTACATTATACCTATAAAAATATGTATTACATTATAGCAGTTTTCAATCACAGTCTTGCGATAACTGCAAATGTAGTGCTTAGATATGCTATAGTTATAATTATGTTTTTTACTTATGGATTATGCATGATAGGGACATCACTCTCAAAATAGAAGAAGCTATTGAAGTTGCATTTTTTATTATAAAGCTTTCATACACATAAAAAACTTCTAAATCATAGTTGTTGGATAAATTTTGGCTTTATTTTACTTATATTTCTATCATAGTTTTATTCAAATAACTGTACACAAAAGTTTAATGGGAGACAGTTCATGATTGGGGTTAAAAATTACAAGAAATTAATACATAGATTTGAATAGGCTATTGCATGAATTACTTACTTTAAATGAACGTGCGAAGAAAAAAAATATCACTTAGGAAACGGGTTCTTTTAATAAGTTTCATTGGTAAGAAACAGTGAAAATTTTACCTTTTAGAAATAAAAACTTTCAATTTATTATAGAAAGTTATTGTGACATCTATCTTATTTAAATAGATTACTAGCATCTTATTAAAGCAAATAAATAAAGTGTTGGAGAATATTTTATTAAAATGACTTTTTACACATCATACAACATTTGTCATTGTTAGATATTTTCTATGTAATTTTCAAATAGTTACATAATCTCTAAGTTGTTGATCTATATCAAAACTTATTGTGTGCATCATTTGATCAAACTGCTCATTCCCTTTTATTCTTCGTAAATTATCTAACTGCAAAAATAGAAGAGAAATTTTCTTTTATTTGATTTAGCCTAAGTTTTTGTTTGTAGCTTAGAAAATACATACCTTATTTTGTAAAAATTTATCTAGGACAATACAATGAACAGGGTCACTGTAAATCAATTGTTTTTTACGTAGTGTATGTTCAGTTTCATAGTCTATATCGTCTAATTGTGATGGATTATGATATTCGTCTATCACGAGCGAGCTGCAAAGAATGTTGAAGTTAAATTAATTTTAGATAACTAAGACATAATGTAGATGATAGATGTACATTTGACAATACTTACTCTACAGGATATCCTGCATCATTAATTTTCATTATATCATTTAAAGTTTCAACAATATTTAAAATCATTTTTGGAAAGTACTCTAATAAACACGGTGGGCAGCTAGCATCAAGAAGTGAACATAATGCTAATGCTAATAATTTTCTTTTCTTTTGTTGTGTAACAAGAGGCATATGATCTACATATACGTGGATTATTCGAACCAGAACGATATCTTCTTTTATTTCCTGATTCAATTTCTTTTTAAATTCTTCAATGATCTAACGTATTAATTAAAAAGAAATGATTTATAATATTTTTATAAATATGATTCTATAACAAAGCATAATTATAAATACCTGCATGAAAATTTCTCGAGAACTAAGAAGTACGCGTGCAATAATAGAAAGGTACATTGTTAACGCCATACGAAATTCATCTCCCAAGTAGACTTTTCTAAAAGAATTAAGGAATTGTGAATGTTCTGTTAACCATTTTAATTAATATTAATTATTTTTCTAATTTTATTTTGATCATTAACATCCATAAGAACAATATAATTATTAAGTCTGTAATAATACGGATGGTTAAAAACAAATTATTATTTAATAATATTATTAGAATTTGGTGATAAGTTCATGAGTTACTAAAAAATAAATTGTCAAATCTAAAAATGGAGTATTTAATTTATTAGATAAATCGACTTTGTATTTAAAAAAAAAAATAATATTTATAATCCAAGACGTAAAGTAGGCTTGTTTTTGGACTTAAGTATCAAGTACAACTAATCTAAGGTGCTCGAGCTGCTGGAGATAAGTATTGCCAATATACAAACTTAAAAATTTGCACTAAGCCTTTATGTACACCGCACAGTGGGAAATTTTCGACAAATTTTGTTCAAAAAAGGCTGGACGAGTCAATTTTTTATGGAACTGAATAAATTTTTTTTAAAATACTCGGAACGTATTTTAGAAAAGATTCTCGAAGTCGGAATTTGAAAAAAAAAAAATTTTATTTTTATTACCATATGGTGAAAAGTTTGAAAATTGATTGAAAACCCAAAAATCTGTATAGGACATATTTTTCTTGGAGACAAGTTTCAGTATTTAAAGATGGCAAAAATATTTTTGAGGTCGCTGAATACGATTCTAATGATAGAATGGTGAAATTCAAAATGGCCGATCCAATATGGCGGAACCAATAGGGCGGCTCGGCTGCTATCCAAAACTTGTATCTTATGCATTTTTAGTACAGAAGAATAAATAACTTATAATTTTAATAAATAATTTATAATTTTAATAAATAATGTATAATTTTATAAAACCTAAAACCCTTAAATCCTAATGTCTTAAAACCAAAAACCCTTAAATCCTAATGTCTTAAAACCAAAAACCCTTAAATCCTAATGTCTTAAAACCTAAAACTTGTAAACTCTCGAACTTTGAACCTTTAAACCTTAAAAATGCCCTTACACATATTTCATACACACAAATGTACGAAATACGAGTTTTGGATAGCAGCCGCCATATTGGATCCGCTAGTATTGGCTACTTTCAATTTCACAATTCTATCATCAGAATCGTATTCAGCGACCTCAAAAATATTTTTGCCATCTTTAAATACTGAAACTTGTCTCCAAGAAAAATATATCCTATACAGATTTTTGGGTTTTCAATCAATTTTCAAACTTTTCACCATATGGTAATAAAAATAAAATTTTTTTTCAAATTCCGACTTCGAGAATCTTTTCCAAAATACGTTCCGAGTATTTTAAAACAAAAATTATTCAATGCCATAAAAAATTGACCTTTTTTGAACAAAATTTGTCGAAAATTTCCCACTGTGCACCGCACGGAAAAAGAAACTTTACTCGAAAATCTTATTTTCAAAAAAGCTCCAGCTTAACACAACGTGCTCAACTAAACATTCTTTTCATTTTAAAGTTATAGTATGTCGAATTTCGCTGTATCCTGGACACAATGGAGCCAGGTGGCGTTATCGGGATAATGTTATTACAAAAAGGACTTTTAAGAGTTAAACATTTTTATAAATTGATATCTGTTAAGATCGTAACTACATTAACTATTATTGAATCATTTAACGCTGTAATCACGAACAACTTACAATTCTCACTAGATCTGAGAAATTTTACTTTATGGTTGCAGCATGATAAGTATTTCATATGCACGTGCTAATTATTCATAGTGTTGTAACTTAGAAGCACGTTGATCGATTTCTACTGGGAAAGGAGCTTTATAATAATAAGGGGCAGCTCCCGCTGCTGGCCGTCTGTATAAACGAACGAAGATATATCTTGACCTGTGCCATTACTCTGAATATCTACTAAAATCGGGGCTGATCCCTCTTCTTCCCACGAAAACGTTCTTAAGTAGTACTTTGCAAGTACTGATGTTTAATATGATCTAGTCTTCCATTACAATTATAGCGGGGTTAATCACTGGATCTTATTCTCTCTGCAAAAAAAGCAAGTACCTTTAACAACCACGGAAGAGAGGACCAGAAACTGCTCTTTCTCTTCCCCAAATCTGCGATACATAAAGATACCCCCATAAAGAAAATGCCAGAATTCCTTGCAAAAACAGCCTAACTCGGTAAGGACATGAACGACAAAAAGTAATAAGTCCGTGTTTTCTCTCCCTTTACTTCTTTACACAAATTCTGCAACATCAATTGAGTCGTTGTTGCTTATAGAAGTCATCGTCGTCGGTTTGACTGTCTTCTCGATACACCTTAACGCTTTCCGTTGGCAGTTGGTCCAACGGAATTAATTCTTTGATCTCCAAAAGCACGATTTCTGACTCGGGCCGGTAGGCAAAGACCATTGCTATTACGATTGTCCTGCAGGTCTTTTGATCATAGCACTATAGCTCAAATTATCTCTTATGAGATTAGCTTGAATTGCGGCTCCGGACAAAATCACGGAATCTTTGGTCCCTCTATGTTTGTCAGAATATCCGCAAGTGGTCGAGATATTTTTTATGCCTTTAGATCTGTACTCAATAAACTGTATTAGAGCGATTGTCTTTAAATGACAGTTCACTTTTTTGTGGACGACCATGTCGTATTGGAAGCACACTGACGACCGACTGACTACGCTTTTACAATTCTTCGCTAGCGGTCTGGCCTTACGGCATCTAAAACAATAAGTCCTTATTTCACGTTAATGATCCATTATATTCAGAGCTTACAATCTTTCAGTAGCTTTCCATAGAAGTCACAGTACCAGGCGTACTGCTTCAACTAAAATGCTTCTTTGATCGTTCTTTCTGGCTTCACTATTTTCTCTTTCCCATCATCTTTGTGCCTGTCAGCTTATTACGTTGATTGCTGTTTGAAGATTGTTGTAAATATAGGAATATTAGTTTACGGAGAAAGAGTAAAAGAGACTGACTTTAAAAAATGTTCATCTTTATTATACATATATAAATTACATAGTTATTTAATTAGTTACGTATATTAATATATACAGTATTTACATAGTTCATATATTCTCGACAAAGGTTATGCCTGAGATGTAGGTAGCACTAAGGGTCGGTATCTCAGGATGAGTTTCAATGTTTCACTGCAGTGCTTGTGTTTAAAAATCTGTGAGCTATGACACCCCCTATGAGGACTCTAGTGACGATGATGGTGAGATCCCGGCCGTTGATAGGCCTAGCCTCAGGAAGTCGTCAGCGGATTTCTTGCACTAAACCGCCCTACAGGATAGGATCACCGGAAATGGAGAATATTCCTCGCTCCTAGATCTTCAATGGATACTTCTGAACTTTGAGAATCCGAGCTCGGTCGAGGACAGAATGTTTGCCGGCAAGTTGGGAGCCTATTACCATATCCAGAGTCCCCATTGGTATTGGCTGGCATGTTGAACGAAGTGCTTAAGAACATTCACTTCACCCGCGACGATGATGTTCCTATCAGCGAGTCGTTTATCGCATTGGAGAACTTCTTTGGCCAAGTAAGGGTTAGTAATATTCGTTGCATTTCGGCCCAGCACGAGACCGAGAAGGCGGTTGCGCCAGTGAAGAGGCGCTAGCCAGCGCACGTATGGGATACTGAGACCTCTTTCACCAACAGGAGCGTGGAAATATCCTACCAGGGTGACATTTGGGAGAGCTAAGCACTGTCTTACTGTGGCTTTTGCCATTTTGCCTACTTGCTGAAGTTCGCTGATGGTGATTCTCCCTAGGGTCATGTAATAATAGATCTTAGGGAAGCTTCAGTGCATAGATATGCTATTATAGTTCGAGTGCTACTAAGATAAGGCATTGGAGAAGAGCACAGTGGACCGAATAAAGGGCGCGAGAGCTTGCCTTCTACCAAGAATTCGATTCTCAGGTAGTCCCAGGATTCCTGAAGGCTAGGTGCTCGTGCCGGTTGACCCTGAAAGGTAAAGGTGGCTCTAGCATCCACCACTGTCTTCCTTGTACTCGAATCTCCTAAACTAGCGACCGTGTGTGACTTAGTGTTGTTTAAAATCCGTCCACAGTCCTTGAGGTAACTCGCCGTATGGTCGAGTAGGTGTTGAAGACCAGTTGGCGAGTCAGCGAGTAGGACCAGGTCATCGGCGAAAGCTATAGCTCAGATAGTGATGTTATTGAAGATGGCGCTACATTCTGATAAGAGAGAACAGAGGAGGTGGTCCATAATGATATTGGTAATGACCGTCGAAAGCGGATTGCCCTGCTTTACTCCTCTCGTAACTTCAGTGGCTCTGATTCCCATCCGTACCCTGATAGCGTGTTTACTGATAGTAGTCTTCGGGAGACGAGATCATCCCGGGAGGAAGACCGTTTATTTTCACGACAACCAGAAGGGCAGTGTGATCAACACTGTTAAAGGTCTTGGTGATGTCGAGAGTGGCGATGTATAGCGAGCGGGAACTGATGTACCGGCTCCGAAGAATGGCATCATGGAGGACGATGTTATCCCTGCAATGATCGATCCCACCCCGAAATATTGCGTGCAGGTCTGACGAGTACAACGGAAATGCAAATTGGTTGAAAGACTCCTGGCAACTTGGCTCTGGGTTTCTATGGGATGAAGATAGTTCTTGAGATTGATAGATGTTCAGGTAGCTTTTCACACCAGAGGATAAGGTTGCATATCTTTATAAAAATGATGGTATGGCTCTGAGTTGGCGGGCTGTGTATGTTACCGGCTCGTGATGACTGCTGGGCGTCGCCGATACCTTCCACGATGCTGGTGATACATCGAGTTCTGTTTTACTTCCAGTATCTCTGGGCCGTGGCATACTCTCGTCTCATGTCCTTTCTTCTGGAGGTAGGTAGCGCCGTTGGCTGACTCCTCATAGAGTTCTTGCTAGATGCTATTCTAGAAAGAACGTTACGAAGGTAGATGGAGAGACTCGGGAAGGTAGTTTCTTTATCGTTGGTGTGGAAAGCCATGCTGACGATGGTCTCTATTCGCGACCTCTGGTAGTCATCAGAGTACAGGGCCCTGAGGCTCCTTAGATAATCAAGGAGCCTATCGAGTCCTCTGGTGGTCCGCGGCTCTGGAGGTATTGGTGGGGCGATCTCGACGGAGACCCTCTTCTGGTGGATGGCGCATTGCACTATGACCTGGAATTTCTGAGAGCGGTGGTAGTTGTTGATGGAGACGAGGAGACGAGGGACCGCTGTGGGAAGGATTGCACTCCTTGAATGGTCAGCTCTGCTTCCCGCTGGTCGAGGAGCGCGGGTTCATCTCGGTGCCAGTGACGTTCGTATGGTTTTGCGGGCTGTTGCATGACCCGTTCGTTATACCAAGCCTTGTGCGCCCTTCGATGGTGGAGCCCTCTGCCGGTGGTGGTGATGCAGGTCCACTCATAGCCAAGGTATTCGCAGAGGAACTGGAAGACTCTTCGCATGAAGTTGGTTGCTGGGGCGGCAGTATCAGTGGATCGGCTGCTGAAGTTATCCCAGGCTTGTGTTGAATATTTTGGGTCAGCTAGATAAAGCTGAAGGGGGTGGCCACCCCTGGGTCTGGGTCACCGAGATTCTAGGTAGTGCTAAGGCACTGGCGAGCGACCCCGGGGGAGGAATCACGGTTTTCTCCGGACAAGAGCGATCCCAATTATGAGAACTTGTGAAAATTCGGAAATTTTACTGGAAAAATCCGGCGATAAAAAATCCGAACTTTCAGAAGACTCAATAATCGGTGAAAAATCATAAAGAAAAATCGGTCACATGGCTTGGGGGGTTCGAACTCACGAGCATTGGGTTGAGAATCATGCACCTTACCAAAGAGCCGAAGCTGCTCTTCAACAAGCTCAGTTCTGCTATTAATGCCTCTGGACGTATACTACTTTCATCTCCTAGCCTTCTTTTTGCAAGCAGGTGATGCTTGTGGTTGTCGCCTCGGAGCGTTCTTGCTAGATAGTGTGCTGGAAACAATGACAAAGAAATAAAGGAACAGGCTGTGGATGTTGGCCTCTTTGTCCTTAGTGTTTATAGCCATGTTCACAATGATCTCTAGTTGGGCTCTCTAATAATTGTCAGACTTCAGGGCCGTAATTTTTTTTATAAAATGAAGAAGCCTGTCGAGAGATGACCCGCTGCACCAGGGTCTGGTATTCCTGGGAGTGACGGCAGTTTCTGGTGGAGACGACGAACCAGATAGTTTGGAGATTGGAATCCATGACCCTGAGGTCGCGCTGCTCTCAAAAAAGGGAAGTTGTTACCCGTGTAGTATCACAGAACCTACAGTTATTCGGTCTACTGAGATATAGTGTGTCACATATCCTCTTGAAGTACACCCATGACCTCTTTAGAGAGCAGTTGCCGGATGGCAAAGGATCTAAGGGCCAGATCCAGTTTATCATCACTACGGTCACTCTTATTATCGTAACTCGACCAGAAAATGCAAGCAACTATAGCCCCCGACTACGTTAACCCAGCTGCAATGCATTATCGTAGTCCGTTGGCTCTTCTAGGTAATATCTGGTAACAGACTATCATCTGGATTTAAACGGATGGCTTGCAATTTCGCTTCGAATTTCATGAGAAGTGTACAAGTCGGTTAACGTTGATAACTTCCTCCTAGAGGCATCATGGGTTGCAATTCCAGAAGCATAAATGCCTCTTTAGACTATGAGGTCATATGGAATATTAAAATGATAAATTATAGATATGTTGTAACACTGTTACTATACACAACACAGGACCGTAGGGAGGACGACAAAATATTGAGTTTTGTGTTTCTTACAATTGATTTTACGCAAACATTGCTTGGTTTTCTTTTTTTTCTTTTTTTTTCTTACTTAAATAAACCAGCCGTACTGCAGATAAAAGCTGGTTTTAGTATAGCCAATACTCCATCCTAAATCTCCCGATGGAAACCATAATGGGAAAATCATAGGATCAACGTGATGAGATAATATATTTAAATAAATTTTTCTGCCTTCACAATTCAATTCCTTTTTTGGGTAAATACAAAGATCATAATCTTCAGAAACAATTGATTTAGAAACAATTATGGCTCCATATTCAGCTGTTAAAGGTTTATTATATCTATGTTTTTGCTTATTTGTTTTACGCATAAAGTATAATTTATAATGTGGTAAATTTTCTACATTTTACAACTGGTGCAAACATTTGAAATTTTTCACATAAGGATTTCGATTAAGAATAGAAGTTAACTTTTCAATATGCATTTTAGTTAAATTTTCATTCATTTTCCAGGACAATGAATTAGCCAGGACTTTTAACAGGACCCTGAATTTTTAAGTTATAAATATGTTTTTGTTTTTCATGCTTCACATTAGTACTAAATATAGCAAAGCAAAAAAGATTGTTGTAATATCTTATCAAATGTCTAAAATGATTATCATTCAATAAAAGATTTTTAAGATCTTCATTATGTTCACTAAGTGGTGATAAATGTATTGTGCCTTTATGACAACAATTAGATTTATTTCGCTTTTCTTGCCAAAATAAAGCTGAACAAAATTGACAAGTATAATCCATTTTACCGAAATACGAATCAGTAACAATATGGTTAGTGTTATCGTTAGAGTCATTATTACAATTGAGGTTTATAATTCTTTTTTTTTTATTACAAGACTTAATTTCATTGTCAATGTGGAGAAATTTCCTTTTACGTGTAAAATTTATATGAAATATTGGTATTTTAACTCGGGTTGGCGAGCGGAGCTTTTGATCTTTATTTAATTGTTTAAACATATTTTCCAATAATTGTTTACACAAGATTAAGTTATTATCGTTAAGATTATAATCATCTTTTACAACAGGATTAGGTTCTGGTAATCCCACTTCTTTACAAGACATATTTTCTATTAAAAGTAAATTCTTAATATGATTTAAAGCTTGATTTTCTAAATTATCTGTAAAGTCTTCACAGAAATATTTTAAAAACTTTTCCCAGATTATATTTCCTTGAATATTTCTGCTAGAAGAAGTGATCTAAAAAATGTACGTAATTGAAAAGGTAACATAATATGACATGCCTCTTCAAATATTTTGTAAATTTGTGAATCGTGTTCTATCAAATCCAGCGCGACTGCAGTTTCTCTGTAAATGTTATATGTTACATTTTTATATGAACGTTTTTGAGTGGTACACGAAGGGCAAAGGGGCTTTGAGGGGATTAAGGTTAGTTTATGTTAGTTAAGGTTGAGTAATGTTATGTTAGGTGAGTTTGGTAGCGATTAATCGAGGAAATCAACCAACTGCTACTCCATCATGAATTTTTAAAATCAGTCATCTGATTCAATAATACCGCCAACTTCTGATTTTTATTTCACATCGATATTATCGAAGATTTAAATTATAATGGATCCGCCCTCTTGGATCGACCATTTTGTATCAGCCATCTTGGTTCGGTCATCCTGGATCCGCCATCTTAAGCCGGCAATCTTGGATCCAAAGAAAAGCGCCTCGAGGAGGGGTGAGGGGGGGCCAAAGAATTTTCAATGAGATCGGCAATTATGGATCCACCATCTTGGATCCGCCATCCATATTCGTCCATCTGGGATCTGCCATATTGGATCCAAAAAAGGGGGCTCGTGGAGGGGTGAGGAGTGGTGAGGGGCGGTGAGGGGGGCCAAAGAGGTATAATGAATCACACAAAATAACGTGAAAACACGGTGTAATTAGTGAGGGGTGGTGAGGGGTGGTCTTTAGCGGTGAAAGGAGGCCACATATAATTTTTCCTTACAACTATATAATATAGTAAGATATATATAATTTTACAAATTGGATTTTTTTTTTCTGTGAACAAACAAAAGAATGTTAAATTTTGAAAATTACACAGCCACACAAAAAAAAGAAACTGGTCTGGTCCAGAACACTATCATAACCTTATGTATTTTAATGTGCTGATCTCAAATTTTATTTTATCGAAACATTTTAATTTAATATATCTTCAAGAAGAAAAGTTATATTCAGATAATTTAAAATGGATTATGTAAGGCATGATTAGT
>JAYJLV010101786.1:0-12012 GCA_036873485.1 Torymus texanus | reverse complement strand
CTCTCTCTCTCTCTCTCTCTCTCTCTCTCTCTCTCTCTCTCTCTCTCTCTCTCTCTCTCTCTCTCTCTCTCTCCTCACCGTGTGTCCGAACCGAACTCCAGCCGCGGCGACCTATAGAGCCACCTCGTGTACGTGTGTGCTAAAGAAGAGTGGGGGAGAGACGAAGGAGAGGAAGAGGAGAAGAACCGAGGGGAAGAAAATCGAGGAAGAGTAGGAGTAGGACGACAAACTCATACCGTGTGGTATATATACACACATACACACCGACACGTACATCCATACAGCATATACATGTACATATACATATATGTAGAGCTCATTGGGCGCCGGTCTCGCGTCTATATTACCTTGGATCCGGCAGGACGATTTTTTTGCTTGCCCTAGCGGCCGGCGTGCACTTGCTCTTCTCCATGGCCATGAGGTAGCTCACATCCGCGAGCACCGCCTCGAGGTCCGCCATTTTGCCAAGGCTGCTGTTACTGCTGCTGCTGCTGCTTCGTCTGTCTGTCTCTCTCACTCTCTCTCTCTCTCTCCCTCTCTCTCTCTCTTCTATCTATATCCTTTCTCTTCGTCGCGCACCTATGTCTTTCTTTCTCTATCTTTCTCGTGCGAACTCTTTCACTCACTGTATATATATATATATATATATATATATATAGTGCGTATAGGTATATATGTATATACACCGACACACGAGTACATACAATAGGAACCTTGTGTCACACACGCGCGCACACTCTTTCGCTATGTTTACCTCGTGCTACCACCTCCGCGCGACGCTACGCGCGATCTCGTCGCTCGCATGGCGATTATCATCATCATCATCATCGTCGTCGCGTATTTCGCGCGCGTTTTATTATAGAGAATTAACGTGTGCTGCTAGTAGTAGTAGTAGTAGTAGTACAACAAGACCACCGGTTGTGTCTGTCAAGCTCGTCCCTTTTCTACTTAACACGGAGGATATGGAGGAGGCATACACAGGGCGCACAGACCCTCGACTGTTACTACTTGGCCTGCTGCTGACTCATATATATATAACCTACAGTATAGCGGCGACAGGGCCAGCCCTGACGCTATATATGGCTGATCCACTGTACGAGAGAGCAACTTTGTTGTTGTTATTGTTATTATTATCGTATTCTCTTCGCGCGTGCATTCAGAGATTCGTACGTAGCCGTGACAGCAGACGCCTTCTCGTTGCCTCGAGGCAGCACATTTTCTCTATCTTTCTCTCTCCTCTCTCTCTCTCTCTTTCTCTTCTTCCTCCTTTTCTCTTGCTCACGTTTTCGCGCGCGCTTTGTGTACGTACGTATATATCGTGCGAGCGAGCGAGCGTATGTATATATATAGAGACAGACGGAGATACACACACCGACACTCTACTGCTTGCTGTATATACTGATGGCACTGCACGCGCGCACTGTGTACGTATATATATTGGTGTGTGTGTGTGTGTGCAAGCTCTCGCCGACTGGCCGATGACTGACACACGGGCACCGCACTTAAACAAAATACAATGCACTTCTCTCTTTCCACTTGTTTTTGTTTCTCTCACTCAATGCGACCGGGCGGCGAGCCTGGCATTTTCCTCTCCCTTCTCTTTCAGCGCATGGTCTCTATATTTCTCTGATCTCCCTCTCTCTCTCTCTTTCTCTTCTATCCCTTTTCGCGTCCGTGCTATACGTATATATATACGCGAACTGACAGACAGCGAGAGCGAGACCACACGCACGACGGCACATACACTCTCTTTCTCTCACGCCCGCACTCGGAGACACGTATATGTATCCTTCATATATGTTTATATATGTATATAACCACGGGGTTTAGAAGTATAACAGCAGCCGATATGCTCTATATTCCTCTCTCTCTCTCTCTCTCTGCTATTTCGTTCGTATATGTATTATAATACACGCGAACCACAGGTACAATCGAGAAAATTGCACAAACAGGGGGCGAGCCCCGACGAAGAGAGTGTGAGAGACTGTTGACCCCCCCGGTGCGGAGATCACACACAACAACCGCGGGTTAGCGCACCGTGTCAACAACACATATACACATACACACACACCACCACCACCAGTGTGCACGCGCGCGCGAGCCGACGAACGGACGACGCGCACTGCTTATACACACGCACTCACGCCAGAGACAGCGCAGAGCCCTGCCAGCTACTACTGAGCGGCCTGCAGTTCGCGCGGACGTCGACAGCCGCCAGAAGATAGAGAAAGAGAGAGAGAGAGAGAGAGAGAGAGAGAAAGAGAGAGTATGCGCGAACGACAAAGGCGCCTTGATGAAATCGCAGGATGGTCGGGGGTAGGGAGAAGAGAGGATAGTATAGGTGCGACGCTAGAGGGCGTAGTGGTACGATGTAGTGACACACGCGCGAATAGTTTGTAGCGCACTGGAGTAGTATATATGTGGAGGCGGTGGTCGATAACGAAGGGTGGGTCTTGAGTGGCTGTTGATAAGGTAGAAAGTGATGAGGTGGGTAAGATTGCTGCTAAAAGTAGTTGATGCATGCATCACTAATATGGAAAACTATATGCGTAAAGAAGTGGGAATATTTTTTAGTAAATAAATCAATTCGGTATTGCTATATGTTGGGTTTGAACGAAAAGTGGTTGATGCCACTACTACTTATAACTGCGCTATTATGTTCAATATTAGCTGTAATGCGCAGTTAACACGCCTAATGAATTAGCTCCGATAATTATCGTTCTAAAAGCAATAAAATTACGTGTTGTATAACTTTAATAAACATATGTTACATCTCAGTAGTACCACTTGGAAATTTTTAAATGTTTCAATATAATTTTTTTTTTTCTAAATCAAAATAAATACTATTCTATTCTACTCTATTCTAATTTTAGTACGACACTGATACAGTATAGACGAAAAAATTGAATTCTTTTTGAACCATCTTCTGGTCTTTAAATAGTTCCTCGTCTGTCGGTCTTCTTCAATCGTAAAATTACTCATATTGCCTACCAAATAAGTACCGCAACCGAAACGACATTTGACAAACTCACGCCTGATTAATTCATACCTTTTGTATTCGGTTAACTGTCCATTTCCTTTTCCTTTCTCCGCTATCATTTATAATTCATTATACGAATATAAACTACAAATTCTTTTAAATCAAATTTCAATAAAACGCCAAGAAAAGATTTTCGTTATATAACTTATATTATAAAAGAAAAAAAGACAATGTTAACAATAATTATTCATAGTTATACTTAAATAATTTAACGTAATACACACGTTATCAAGTTGGTAAAAGAAACTATTGCGATTTATATATTCCAAATAATCGGTAATTATAAATGTATGTTGATTATGATTTTTGTTCAATCTAAATTCGAAACAATTTGAGATAAGATGTGTTTTTTGCAGAACCAATTAGGACACTTTTCCGGAATAAACTTATCATTAATTCGATAAAAATGTATCCTTTTTTTAATGTCTTTTTAATTGCCACAAGGTTATTGACGTTATAAAAATTGTTTTTCGGAATAATCTTAAAAACACAATACAATTAAATAATTTTTTTTAAATTTTATTATATTTAAAATAAAAATTTAATATTTATATTTAAATTCGGAAATTTTCACAACCCGAATAACTTTAATATAAACTTATAATGTTTACCATCGGTATTAGTGTTGCTATTGTTCTAAATTTTTCTCATCACTTCCTAAAAACGTAGCTACACTAACGGTATTTACCAACGTCAACATATTTTTACTTTTGAAGAACCAGTTCAGAGATTTCCCTCCTCACATATACAGAGACACCTATAGGTTGCCGAAGCTTCGTAAGAGTTTCAGTAGTAAACATGATTTGAGAAGGGCCGGTCATGAAGTGTCGCAGCGGTTAAATATTCAAAGTTACTGCAAAGATTGCAGATTTCCGTGTCGATTAATTAGCATAACGAGATAATTTTTCGATATACAATAAATAATTTACTGATCAATTTTACGTATTAACGCGAAAACAAAATAATTTTAATAAAAAATAAAAATTAGCTTTTAAACAACAGTTTTTATCTTGAAGACGATCGACAATGTTTTACGAAGGAAAAATATTTGAGTGTCCCTTTTTCTGGGACATTAAAGACGACATAATCAACGATTTTGATCTCAATGATGACTACAGCGATGAGGATTGTTCTGAAGGATTTATAAAATTGATGAGGTTCATCACGAAGGCTTTTATTTTTTGCAAAAGAAATCTCCACGAAGAAGCTATGACTATTATTAACACAGTAGAGGAAAGGATATGGAACAACTATGACAAAGAGTAATATTTTCACTTTTATATACATTTATTAATTGATCGTAGTCTACTTTTATTCAGTTATCTATAACCGATTAAAAACTAATTTATAAAACGTTGTAAAAACTCTTAAATTATTTAATACACTTATACAAAATTGTTTAAATTTTAATCTTTTTAACTTAATATAAAATGGTATGTTTGTCAACAATTAATCATTTTAACGAATCCTATAGTATATTTACATTCTGTCGTACAATAACTTGTCAAATTTTCTTGTTGATATGTATATACTTGTATATAATGACGAAACATTGAAATGAATCATTATTTACGCTTATTATATAGGTTTAAATAATACTACGCGTCAACATAACTTGTAACCGAAAAGTTAAATATAGCAATGTTTGTGGTAATTAATTTTAAGTTTATATTAATAATTCGTTCACACATTTTACAATAGGTTTTATCATAATCAAGTTATAAATTCATTAGTAATCTTTTTATTAACAATAAATTATTATTAAAAGATATTTACGTCTTTCATATCTTATGGTATTGAGAAACATCGTCTTCAATTTCTTACTTACCTGCAGATGGTAAATTAAAGTTCCACTTTCGGGTAACAGTGTCCAGGAGTACCATTCTTCGGTAGTTTTACTTTTTTGAAAGTTCGTATATGATCCGGTATGGTCTAGTGGCTAGGATACCTGGCTCTCACCCAGGAGGCTCGGGTTCGATTCCCGGTACCGGAAATTTTTTTGCAATTTTTAACAATTTTAGATTTTTAAAAGCCTTTAAATTTAAATGATACGATAAAATATTTTTAAGAATATACATATACGAATATTGGCGCAAAATCAATAAATTAGTTATAAATTATTTTCAAGATCACACTTCCATATCGGAATTTAATCCTAACTGACGTTAACCCATTAATTAGCGCACTACTTGCGCCACGCGTCATTAGACACTATCGCTTCTCGTGAGAATCTTATATTTTCACTAGAACGAAAATTGTAACACCTCAAAAATCAATAATCTATTGTATAAAAACTTATATAAAAATGTCTGTACGTATGTACAGAACCTTATGTTCACATTATCATATCGAAGAATTTATCGAAACCGATCACAAATAATAGTACACCTTCGTCTAGTTTTTTATTCTTTTTCAGATTCGAGATGGTTCGAGAGAAAAATAAATTATCTTGAATTCTAAAATTATATATCGGATTTATGTCTATAGGGCAGACAGAAATTACAACCTTCACTGATATTATTTAATAAATTAATTTCTAAACATTATTTCCAAACTCGTGATCTTTATCATAAATTGGGTGATTTTAATTTCAAAATTTGTATAAAATCACGGAACATGTTCCAATGACTAATACTGATAAGAATCTAAACACTATCTGCATATATTCAATATATTTGTAATTTTTCTAATCAGAATTACAGATTCAGAATCAAATTTATCGCTATTTTCACTTTCAGAAATCTGAAAAGCGACTCAATTTCCGTCAGCGTTGTCCACCACATCCTCCTCTCAACCAAGTACTACATATATCTGTACAACGAAAGGATTAAAGATGCGAAAAACATATTGCCGCGCATCAAGTGCGGCTCTTTGTATAAGAGCAAGATGGAGCGAGCCACCATTCACGGCTGCAAAAGCATCGCCCTCTCGGTCTTCTACGAGGACACCGTGATCGACACCATCCATCACGCCCGCGTAGCCAAAATGATCGAGCCTAGCACATCTCTTTGGCACTTCATGCTGGGCAAGAGTTTACGCCGATTACGACGCACCCAGCAACGCTCAAGACCCGATGACGAGGAGAAACAGGCATTTGACCAAGCCGAAAAGCTGGACAATAAGAATCCTGAGTACGCGATCTACGTGGCGCAAATGCTGTTTGAAGACAATCGTCGTAGCAAGGCCCTGTCCAAGTACAAGTTCATCAGTAAGACAACGGAACTATCGAGCAGTGCTATCGTCAAGATGAGGCTGGCTCTCGGGTTTATGAAGTGCAGGAAATTCAATCTAGCCAAAGCATGCCTTGATGAGGTGGACCGTCAAACATCGCCTATTAAGAATCCGATGCTGATGTTCTACAAGGGGATGTATTGGATGAGAAAGGGTAATTTTCAGGTATGTTGGTTCTCCATAGTAAGATTGAGTGTTAAGCATTAAAATGAGATATTTTAAAAGTATATATTTAATGCTAGTGAAAAATATGTTTGGAGATATTATTATTCAGTACAGTGAAAAACTTTCATTTCACATTGCCACTTTTAAACGCCGATTAAGATATAATGTCACATGACGATGAATAATACGTGATTGACTTATTCTTTGTTTATAATTAAGCTTAAGGGGATGTGAAACAGGTGAAAAAAATTTTTATGCTATCAACAACTTGATAGTAACCTGCTTTTTAAACAATAAAATGTTCTGCATTCTTACGAAATCAGAAATTTATCAAGTAACAGAATTATTTGTCGTACAATTTTTCACTAAATAGGTATTTTTATTATCTATTTAACAATTATTGCATACACCCATACATATTAACAGCAGTATACTAAGTCTAGCGTAGGAGGAAAGATCACCAGTGGATTGAGATTAAATGCAGTATTAACTAAGGCTTATAAGCTAGAGTTCATACGTACATACAACTAGTTTTACTTTTGAATTACTTAAGTTACACTGGAGTTTATGAAAATTTTTTCTGAACATCAACTGCTTTTCGCTTATTCAATATCACTTTATACAGTCACGTACACAAATATGCATATATAATTCATACTAAAGAAATACAAAGCTTATAAGACGTGACTCTAATCTCCTCTACTTTTACCTTCATTATTCAAAATCGAGTTTTTTTTTTCAATTTCCGTCAAGTTGAAACGATTTAAATACTTTTCAATGAGCCATCTAATTTCTTTACAGGAAGCTTCACATTTTTTCACCTGCGCAGCAAACAAGAGTACACTTCTTTCGGCGTATCTGTATTCAATGGAATGTCAGAAAAAGTTTACCGAAAACTTCGATCCTGCTCCACAACTAGTGAGTCTTCTACCCTTGTATAAAAATAATCTAGTGAATTCCCAAATTCTATTACTGCATTTGGGAATGAATTATTACAAAAAGGACGAACCAGAAATAGCATTGGGCTTCTTCATGCAAGCAATAAAATTGAACTCCATGGGTAAAAAACTGAAGGTGAGTGGTTTTACAATGAACAATATTAAGAATAAATATTAAGAATAAATATTGAAATCGAAATCAACCTATTTCTACTGATATATTTACTCGCAAGAAATTATTGTAAATCGCGTTTCAAGTTCATTAAATATATTTATTTCCGACTCCACTATAATAACCACTTTATTAACTATAGAAAAGCGAGACTATTTTCCCCATAACAGGGAAATAAAGTACTGTGTAACGCGAGAAGGAAATCTATTTCAGACTCGGCTGAACACCTCATCCTCGCTTATTTTCTTTTCTTATTGCGCAATGTACTATTATTACCTAATTTTTAAATCTTTCGAATGAATTAGCTTTTTTAAGAATACTTCATGATTGTGCCTAAATAATTAAACAATTTTTGAGAAAATAAATAATAATTCCAAAAAATGATAAATAAAAGATGTATAGATACTGTTTTTAATAGATTTTTATATTTTACTATAATTTTTCAGGACACTTGGGATATCATTGATGGAGAACCCCGTACTTTATATGAATTAGTACTTCACCTTGCAAGCCAATATGAAATGAATTTAGAAAAAGTACTTACGGTAGTTGACAAGAAGATCTACGAAAACAAAGATCCAAGATGGATGCTACAAGTGGTGGATATAAAAAAGATAATATTATTTTGCGAAATTATAACTGGTAAGAGACATATCGTAAAGACCCGAATGATGATATACGACGGAAAAGACGTATTACCAACAGCGAAAAATGTAGTCAAGTTCAAGACAAACAACGACGGAAAACTAATCGGTGTAGAATGGTACCAGAACGATGAGAACAACGAGTACCGTAAGATACACGAAGTGACGAATCCTATTCCAGAAGATAAGGTCATATCTCTTTTACGCACGGACAAAATGAATGACAACGCGCAGTCTGGCGTGGATATAAAAAATAAAAAGAACAAGGAGTACAATTCTCAGGTTGCCAAGATAAACGCCATCTGCACTAATTACATGAGAAGCATCAGTATCGATTCCGGTACCGAAGAGGACTCCGCTAGGAATACTCACAACGATGACGAAAATGGACATTCAACGATCCCTGCACATGTTCCCAAGATACACAAATTTCTTTCGGAGCTTCCGAAGTATGACAGTAAGGATTCCGGTACCGGCGAGGATATCAGAGACGCTGTTAACATCGATGACAACGGAAATGATCATAATGGCCACCCAAGAAATGATGACGCAAACGGTAATGATCACCCGAGAAATGGTAACGCGAACGGCAATAGACAAAACCGAAATGACGACACCGAAAGTAGCAACGACGTGGTCATCGAAAGTATTGGAATTGCTGAAGAGGATAGACGAGCCGAAACTATCGATACTCGGAGCGACAGTTCCAAAATTAGTGACGAGAACAAAAATGGAAATGGCCACTCTCCAGACGATAATGGTAATCAAAATGGTAATGCAAAGAATAACGAGGATAATCAACGTAGCAATATTCCTAGTGACGGTTCTGAAATTGGTGAAATGTATATTGATTCTGCGAGCGAAAATGGAAATGGCCACTTTTCTGACAATGATGTGCAAAATGGTAACCAAAATGGTAACACTAGGAACAACGGTGATGATCAACGTAGCGTCATTGCGAGTGATGGTCCTGAAATCGATGAAACAATCGTTGGTCATGGGAATGAAAATGAAAATGGCCACTCTGCAGACGATGGTACGCAGAGTAACAACGAAAATGGTAGTGCCACTGGGACCGATAGTAATAAGGAACGTAGCGATAATGACAATGCTTCCGTCAATATTCTTGAAGACGTCGCGGATACTCGGTCTTCTGAAACGGTTCGCAAAGCTACACAAAGCCCTAAACGCGAGAACTGCGCTTCCCCGATCTTTAAGGGAGTATTGCGCGATTGTTTAGTTCGTATTACTAAGCCAAAGTTGAGAATTAACATAAACAAGCAATATACGTATTGATGTGTTGTAAAGTATTTATTATGTAGCCTAAACTTTTAGGAATCTTGAAACGAGCTAAATAATAATTTAGCAAAATCTTTAACTTATTTAACAAGACACAAGGATCTTGTGTCGCTAAAATTTATTGTACAATATTAGCATAGTAGCGTGATTTATATTTTATGTGCATTAATTTAATTATCTGTCAGCGGTTTATTTCTGATTGGTTTTCAATATCTTATGTCAATTTATTTATATTTTTAAAGTTGAAAAACTAAAAAAAAATGTTTTTTGTGAAAGACTATATGTAATTATATATTCGTTCTATTATATGCGTCACCAATCGTATGTAAAAAGTATATTATACATAAAAATGTAATAATATGTAATTAATGTATATGGATAACAACTAGTATCAATTGACAACGTGTAAAAAGTTTACACACCATAAATATTATTCTTAATTTATTTGTAGTTATTATTATTTATCTCAGAAACTCCTTAAGTTATATAATTTTTAAATTACTTAGGATATTTCGTACTTTTTGTATTACGAATGTACTATATTTATGAACGTGAGAAAAATTATAATTTTTCATTTTATAGTAATATAACAATTTAATGATATTTGGTTCTCTCTAGGCATCGCAAGTCACTCTGGCCCATGCCACCACAGATTCTCATGCATCAAATCAAAGGGCTTACAGCCGCGTGTGGCTAAGTCTGCGGGATTCTCCTTACTAGGTACATGTTCCCAAATAGCACTCGGCAACTCAGTTTGAATAAAAGAAACTCGATTCGCAACAAAAGTCTTCCAATGAGACGGGTGCTTCTTAAGCCAAGTTAAAACAATTTGACTATCGGTCCACGTAAACACTGGCAAATTCTTTAAAAAATCTAATTTACGTAAACGTAAGATCAATTTTATGAGTAATACAGCTCCGCATAATTCGAGATTCGGAATGCTCACAGTTTTGACAGGAGCGACTTTACTTTTAGACGCAAGTAGAGAAACGTTATACTGTCCTTTTCCATCAAAAACCCGAATATAAACGGCTGCAGCAAAAGGCCGAGAAGACGCGTGAGAGAATCCGTGAATCTGCGCGTCGGAACTGACCGAAGCTCCTAGCCATCCGTTGATTGATAAGTTAGGTAAACATGATAACGAATTGCAATATTCTAGCCACCGATTCCGGACCTCTGCCGGTAAAGAATCGTCCCAACTACATTTTAAAATCCAAAGATCTTGCATTAAAATTTTCGCGGTTATTGTAATTGGCGCCAGCCACCCCAGTGGATCAAATAAACGTGCGATATTTGACAGTACTGCGCGCTTGGTTGATGCTCCTGCTAAACTTTTAAAGTCTAAAGTCGTGAATCTAAATTCATCGTGAGCAGGATTCCAGTGAATCCCGAGTGTTTTAACCGACTCATCGAGATTAATTTCTTTTGAGTCATTCGTATCAAGCCGCGGCTCGCGAGGTGGAAGTAAATCGCAATGATTTGCAGCCCATTTATATAGATCAATTCCGGCAGTACGTAAAATTTCTATGAGTTCGTGCCGTTTACGCATGGCGATATTAAGGTCATCGGCTCCGGCAAACGTGTCATCGACATATGCATTTAACTCAAGACACTGAACACCAAAAGGAAAACGAGAGCGCTCATCTTGAGCTAATTGCAATAGCGTACGAATCGCGAGATAAGGCACGCATGCAGTCCCGTAAGTCCCAGTTGTTAGTCGATAATCTACAGGAGTATCCAACGAACTCGACGCCCACAAAATACGTTGTAAATCTTGCTCGACAGGTGCCACGCCGATTTGACGAAACATCTTAACAATATCTGCTGTGAAAACGTATCGATATTTACGCCAATTCAATAATATCAAAGCAAGATCGCGCTGAAGTGCAGGTCCCGGTAGTAAGAAATCATTTAAACATTCCTTTCCACGATTTTTTCGGGAAGCATCGAAAACAACACGGACTTTGGCTTGCACGACCGCGTGGTGGGACAAATACCATGCTCGAGGATTGATAATCTCAGACGCTGGCACGCGCTCCATATATCCCAGTTTTTCATACAAAGCCATAAACTCACGGTAAGCAAATGCTAGCTTAGGATCACGAGCGAAACGACGATGCATATGAGTAAGCGAGCTCATTGCCATGTGTCGAGTCTTGGCGCTAACCGCCGGCGGTTCGGATTTTAAAGGTAGTCGTACTACAAATCGTCCCTTATTATCGCGAATATGTGTCTCTTTAAAAAGATTTTCACACATTTCCTCCTGCGGTTTAAATGACATTTTAGACGGTGGCAGTTCTTCGAGAGTCCAAAAACGCTGTAACGAGATCTAAACTTTCGCTTGGCGTACACTGCATAGCTTGGAGCGATACCTGCGAGCAAGTAACCGCCCGCCGTGAACCCTTTATAAACGCGGAGCCCGAAACAATCCACCCTAGAACTGTGACCTGCGCTACTAAAGTTGTGTTATAAAAACTCTTTAGTCCGGGCCGTAATAATTGACCATAAATATCCGCACCGAGA
>JAYJLV010101775.1:0-12013 GCA_036873485.1 Torymus texanus | reverse complement strand
TTTTATTGTTATAGATGCAATAAAGTGTAATTGAAAAGTAGACATTTAAAGATATTTTTTTGTTATATAAAAATATACTGGTAATATAATTTATTTTAATTTATTCTGAAAAAATAATAATGGAATAATATATAAAGTTTGAGGAAGCTAAGTGCCAATGTATTGGCAGCGGTTTTTTCTTGCTACTCTGTAGTTGCTTTCTTCTTCTTTTTGCTTTGACTTTCTTCTTTTTTGTTCTGAGTTTGAAATTCTTCTTATTTGATGAGCGAAGCCATTGAAGGTGTAAGAACATCCGTTTTCTCGCCTAGTACTTTCAGCTGTTTTTGTTTTTTGCCCGTTAGTGTCATCTGGCTTTCGGGGCTTATTAACTTGTCCGCTTTGCGCTTGGCTTCTATTCGGCTTTTCTCTGTAGTTAGCATTGTTAAGTCGGTCGTTTGAAGTACTAAGTGGTTTCAAATATTTCCGTAGACACGTACAAACAGTTTCTTTTTTACCATAACATTGAAGTTCTGTTGAATCATAGCCATGTTGCATATGTTAGTTAAGAGATTCACCATCTGAATATTATCTCTAAGTATTCACTTGAACTTTTCCAATTCGCGTTTAAGTATCTCCATCATTATTACTTCTATTTCTTGGCCAGTAGATTGATTCATACTTTGTATTTTGCATTCTTAATGTTGTTGAGTGTGTGCGCAACCACTTTCGACCCTCTCATATATGGGGGAGCCGGCACAGCTCCCAACAGTTGACTCTCTGAACTAGTCGTCTAGAAAATGCATGCCTAAGTATTTAGTCAATTATAGTATAGAGTACTTTATATTAATCATCCACTATAGAATTGAAATTTTCAGTCATTACATCGTAATTTTATTGTAAAAATGATTAAAAAATCAAGAATTTTTTAAGTCAGACATATCTTAATACATGAGAATATCGAAGTTCATTGCCTGAACCATTTTTTTATTTTGTGAGATTTGTCATTAAGTATCACTTACTAATTCGAGCATATCGACGGTTAAATTATGTAAAAACGCATCTGACGTAAATTTTCCATAATACCAATACCAGATTTCAGTATTTATTTAAAGACTGTCTTCATAAATTCGATAGCAAGAAGATTTTTTAAATAATGGGCATGCCAATGACTTCTTCTACAAGATAGAATAACTTAAAAGAGTGTGAGAGTAAGAGATATACCAAAAGAGTAAACAAAATATGGTGAGTGCAGGAGCATAACTATCCAAAGCTTTGTACACAGCAGCAGCAATGACGGTGGTGGCACACGGGTTGAGTACACACTACCCCAGTAGCGCGAACTACAAACGAATTACCTGGAAGTGCATGTCGATTTACGGAACTGGTCAGAGGGAACGACGTATTATAATGGCCGTTCGCGTTGCGGTGCATTATATATCTATATTCGTGCCCTGGCGATTGGAAGCCTATATAGCGTGGCCGATAACCGCAAGTCCGACGCTCTCTCTGTCACTGACGCCGTATATAAACTATAATCTGCAAAATAGTTCTTGCAGGGAGCATGTGCACGCGTGTGTAGTTGAAAAGATGCCTATCGCGCAGCGCGGGTGGCTGCTCTCGTTACCTCTTGTTATTGCCGCTATTCCCGTCTGCGCAACGCGTGCAGCGTTTGACGAAGATCTGCCGTATACGTGCGTTTGCGCGATATATAACTACTTCTGGTAATATTTTCTAGCTGTGAGAACCTATAAAGATTGTGATCATAACTGATATTTATTTTGACTTCCACTTTTGTTACTCTTGGAGAGAACATTCAGTGAAGTAAAAAAATAAAGCCTTTAGCATTATTCAACAATAACTGAAGTCAATCATCAGTAATCTATCTACTGAATTTGATTTTCTGAATAATTTTGTAAGCTCATAAAGTACCGAAGTACATTTAATTCATCTTATCAAATCAAATAAAATAATCCATCATAAAGCCCATATTTTTAAACTATTTGACTTATTCTTTACTAAAGAATCTATACAAGAGAAATACGCTGTACGAATGTAGAAAGGTCTCATGTCTCATCGATTCACTACGAAATTCGTTAACTTACGAATTTGGAAACACCAGAATCTAATCTTTGAAATTATTCATTTTATCTATTCTTATAAACTATAGAAATCAAATATAACAGTCATTTGAAAGTTCATAATTAAACAATCAAAGAAACTTATCTAAATGACGTTTGATCGTAATAAAAGAAGTTTCTCTGTCCGAAGAGATCACAATGTATTGCACTTCGAAGATGTTTAAAGCGTCATTCTACGTAATTAAAGTAAGATTAGTAATAAATAAGTATGCTTTACGATGGATATAAAAATAACTAATACAAAAAATACGGAGTGATGTAATTGTAATTACAATCAAACTTTATTCAGATAATTTGTTTGCCCATTTAATTATGCATTGTTACTTCATCTTCACTTTTATTTAACAATTTTTAAATACGACTCGTTACATACAGAAAAATTGTAATTTTTCACAATCATCATTAACTTATTTGTCCAACAGACAGTCTTTTTCTTGTGCATTATTAATATTGTTTTTGAAAGCTACTAAAGTTGATGCCTGCATTGCTTTATGCATAGAAAAATTAAGATATTTTCTTCATCCCTTATTGTAGATTTGATCTATTGACTAATACTTTGTAATGTAGCTATTCAATACAGTTTTCTATATGTTAAACTTTTTTTTTAATCATTATTTCTAAATATTGAACTATTTTTAATATATTGTAATAGTAACAAAATCACATATTTCTAAAATCTATTAAAAATTTGTATTTTAATAAATAATTGATATCTACAAGTGGTGATTATAGTACAAATGTACTATTTTAGAAACGTTTTTCTTAAAGTTATGTCTCAAGCAACATTTGATTTTTCAAATTTTATATGATTCACATTTGATCAATGTATTATAGTAGTTGAAAATGTCTTGCGCATCAGAAGTCCTTTTGTAACGCTTATTACCTTTTGGTTGAATAGTGCCACCACTGTGTCAATGTGACGTGCGCGAATGCTATAGTGATGATTTTACATCAACGAGTAAATGAGAGAATTAGCAAGGGATTATCGGGTTGTCCTTTTGCATTGGCACCGCCTCTCTGTGCGTTTCGGAATATTGATTAATCTGAATGCTCAGTCGACCGGAATATTTTCTTCTGATGAGAGTACATTAAGCTGGTTTGTGTATGTTATATGTTTGATAAATTTGTAAATCCTGCCCTTATTATCAAGCGTTCGCGGGCCGCTGATTACGCGTATACGGGAAAATTGAAATGGCAAAAGCTATGTGTTAAGCGCCGCCAATGTTACAGTTTGATCAAATTGATAACGGGTGCCAACTTTTCATTTTGATTTGTACCAGAAAAGTTTCAACGCAAACAATATGACTACATAACGTTCGTTACATCCGCATGATGTTTTTAAAATGTGTGAAAAAGTTCGCTCTAAAATGCTGTAAATTATGCGTGTACAGAAATTTTTGGAAAAAGTGACGTGAGCTATGACATTTTGACAAAACTATTTCATCTTTTCATAGCGTCGAATCGTCACATGCTTTGAGCGAAATAAATTCGACATCTGACGTTAACGCGAAAAAAGCTCTGCGAGGTAACTATAACGAGGCAGAACGTAGTCCAGCGTCCTTTCGTAAAAAAGTCATGCCTCCGTAATGGACGTATGAACATGTAGAGAGGGAAATAAAAATTCGCCCGTCGGCGGAGGTTTAATCCTTGTGGCCGCACATCAAAAGCCGCTAATCCTGCTGACTCGAAAACCTCAGCGCGCTGCGCAATAATACGATATACCTCCGTGGCTGCTTATTGCCGCCACAGCTCGAAACTCTCTTCGGATTCCGTGTCCCGTATTTTAACCGGCCTGTGAAAAGGACTTTCGTTGGTTCAACCCGCTCTCTTTCTCTTTCTCTTTCTTCTTCTCTTTCTCTTTATGAGCGAGAATTTCGTTGTTTCAGCGAAGCGACTGCAGCGGCCCGAGTTATATATCCCGCACATCGTTTTTCATTCGCAGCCATGCGCTTCTTTCCCCTCCCTGACTCTCTATCTTTCTCTCCTACTCCTCGTAAATTCACCGATCGTCCTCCTTCTCCTTACGCTTATCCGCGGAGCCTTAAAAAAGGCTGGAGGGCTCTTTACCAGGCGGCGCACGTCTCGAGGCAACTTATAATTGACCGAACGTTTGCCCCTGACAACCTCGGCTCTCTGTCTCTCTTCTTCTCTCACTCGTTCTCCGTGCCGTGAATATCGGGGCCGAGAGAGCCGCCGACGTCGAGTTCAGTTCTCTGCCTAAGGCGACGAACCAGTCGACGCTAGGCGCTACTGGTTTTCAAATTTTTTCGAACTTGGACTCTCACCACCCAATGCGAGAAAAGGAAGTTCTGGTTAGCTTTCGAATAAAGGCTCTCTCCTTTTCTCTAGTGTCAATTTATCTCTAACCTCTATCTGAAATGGAGTTACTTAATGAGTTAATTGAAGCGAGAAAGTTCTAAATGAGCGCTCATTAATGTATTGTAATTTTTCACCGAATGATCCTTTTAGCGTTTAAATAAAATAATGTCTACTTGCTATAAAATATACTAAAGGAATAAATCGGATTAGTGTTAATTTTATCATTTGAAAAATCTGGTGTAACCTTTTAGATTTTAGAGTAATTTTAATAATTATTACAGATTTTTTTGTTTTGGTAACTCTTACAAAAATTAGATCTTTTATATGTTGTTTACATATACACAGATTTCAATTATCGATGACCGAATGAGAACATTTTACGAAAATTTATTGCAAGCAAATAATGTGAATTTTAACTTATTCAATCGTATACTGTTTGATCTGAAAAAGAATGACCAATGCAATTAAAAAAAAATTTAATAATTAAAAGAGTTTATATTAACTTGCATTTCAATTAAACAGCCGGAAAAAGAAACCTTTATCTTGCGGAGACATATAGAAATTTACATTTACATTTACAAATTTACAAAGTGCTTTATTGGATTTATTTCTATGCCGAAGCATGATTACTTCTATATTGCAATATACACATATATTTATATTTCCTGTGTAAGAACTTCATTCGTTTGTACCTTATAGTCCATTAATCTGTGAGGATCCGATACATATATTGTAGTATAACGGGCTAGAAGCGCCGCCGAAGGGGGTCTCAACCGAGCTCGAAATAACAGCGAAAACCTTAGCAACGAGTATGCTGGCACGTACAAAAGCCGCGACGAAAACCTCCTTCTAAAAAGAGCGCCACCGCGATACAGTGTGCTCAACTATCAGCATTCCCTTCATTCGCGGTGACCAGCACCCCGAATTGCACTGCATAGCAGCGCGCTGTCCTGCTAGCGCGATGGGGCGCTCCATTTCCCTGGGCCGTTCTCCCGGAATCTAAGGGAACAAAGCTTGTGTCTACTTGGATCTTCTCTGTACACGCGCCAGGCTGTCTGCCTGCGCGCTGACGCGTCACTTCTCCCGGCGGTTTCCTCCAAATCTAGTAGCCAGACCGACGCGCGTATACACTGAGATCGAAGTAGATCTACGCTACGTTCCCTTGGATTTACAGGAAAGGGCTCAGGGAAATAACATGCCGACGCGCCAGTGGTTCAAGATACCGCTCGCTGCGGGATGAATGGATGACCGGCTAGTTGGAGACGATTTCTGGACGTCATTGGCCTATGTGTAATTTCTCGCACCCTCAGCCTACGATAGCCAGTAGATCGCGCGACGTTCAAAAAGGAAGCGTAAGCCGCCTAACCATCCAGCAATACACGGACACACTAAATGACCGAAGAAGTGGCCGAATCTGTACTGCCAACCAACTTTCTGGGCAAAGCCTCGGTTGGAAAAAATATTTTCGCATAAAAAAAAATACAAAACCACTCTGCGCAGTTTATTCCGCTAGCTAGTATCGGGAAAAGCAAAATACAAACATATACAGTCGTTCACTGCGCGGGAAAAGCGGTGCCTCTGCACCCGGACAATAAGACGGCGCAAGTACTCGCGTGCACGTACTTGCACGCCTCGTCGCACGCCTATCGCGAATCTATCAGGCAGCTCGCGCGAGCTCCTCCATCACCTCTCGGCTGCGGCGCGCGTGTGTGCAGAGAATCCGACATGCGCTTGATTGTCGTGTTAAAGCTTGCAGTGCTTTTTCCACGAAAAATACTAGATAAATAGAGTTTTTTAGGAAAACAGTTTCGTAAAAAATTTTAATTTTTAAGTTTTTGATTGCTTTTATTTTAAAAAGTATATATCCTTATGTTTATACATTTTGCAACAATGTAAAAATATAAAGATATATTTTTGCGAGAATAAGATGTGTAACAAGGGTAGGAGTCGAAATAGACAAGTAATGAAAACATCGCAGCTGAGTCTTGAAATAGTTTTCTTATTTACTCGGCCATAAAAAAGGTCCTTTTTTCTCCGTAAAAACGAATGGAAAATCAAACATTTCCAGCGTTTAGTGAGCAGTGTGAGGAAATAGGCACACATTAAAGATGTTAATTAGTATGGCCACCGGGTCTCAAAGCTTCCCCCGCGGTTAGTCTTTTTGTAGAAACGGCCAGCACCTTTGGTTGGAACACAGGAGCATCTGAATTCGATTTTCTCGCCTAGCTTTTCTTCTCGGAAAAGGGTTCTTATGATTTTCATTACAGCGCTTACGTCAGTTGGGCTTGTATTTTTTCATTTATTTATTTTTTATTTATTTATTTAACCAGAGTACAAAAAAAATATATTCAAGCCACTGATATCTAGATATACAAAAATATATATGAGATACAGAGCACTTCCTGTAGAGATATGTTACATACCTGTGCACAGGTCTGACATAACGAAACTTAAAACTAGGATACTTAAAACTAATACAATAAAGTATAAATTTTGAATATTATATCATTCAGCTTAGTGTCAACAAGTATAAACTTTTATAAACAACATAAATAAAATTATCTAGAATATATAACCCATGTTTTAATAATTTTCTTTAGCTTTTCTGGTTTTACATTTAATGTTTTGAGATCCTTACTAAGATTATTGTAGGTCTTAAGGTCAACCACATTACTATTCTTAAAAGCAATTTCCTTACTCAATTTAGGCAATTCTAAGATCTTATTTCTATTTATACTTTTAGATAAAATATACTTATTTTTAAATTCTGCGTAATGATATACCAGGCTTTCTACAATAAAACTTTGTTTGATATATAATGGCCTATAAGTATTATCACATCTGCTTAAGATATTTTTTAACAATCTGTTCTGCAATGCTTGTAACCTATTCAGTACATTATCGTAAGCACCGCCCCATGCAATTATCCCATAGTTAGCGATGCTATTAAAGAAAGTATGGTAGACCATTATTAATTACTTAACTGTCATAAATTCTTTTATTTTGTAGAAAACGAACAGCAAATATTTAGTTTTCTTAATTATGTAATCAATGTGCTTGTCCCATCTGAGATAACAGTCAATTTGTATACTCAAATAGTTAGCTTACCCTTTTAATTCAATTACCATTTATAACAGTACATAAATCACTTGGAAGACTATTAGCATAACATCCGAAAGTAATAAATACTGTTTTTTCTGCATTTAGCAATAATTCATTGAAGACAATCCAATTGTTCACTTTGTTAAGTTCTTGATTCATTTTTTGTTCAGCTATGTTCCAGTTGTGTTCAGAGTACCGTTAATGCTACCTTACATCTTGTAATTCTTTAGTTTATAGTATTCAGGTTATTTGAGGTACCGTGATTCTGAGCAGACTATTATGTCTGGTTTTATTAAAAAAGTTTTCCAACATTATTTCAAGATGCTTATGATTTGTTTTTAATCCTATTATATTCACGTGCAGTATTGCGATCATAATATGTGCTTCTAAGTTTTTGTTTAAAGCCTCAACATCCTGCAAGGTCAGCTCTTCGGTTACGATAGTGTCCTACTCTATAGTAGTCATTCTGCCGTTCCTTTGCCTATGTTTTCTTTTGTCTTCTTGCTGCTCCTCTTGTCTTAGTGTCATTTGTTGATTATGCAGGTCCCTACTACTGATAATTTTGTCACTAGCTTCCTTCGGTTGATAAGGTAGATTATAATTATATCCGAGGAACTTTGGAATGTACGGCATGACTGGATAGTCAGTGTTTCTAATTTTTCTTTGGATCACATTCTTTATGTATTTACATTTTTCTGTATCAGTTGCTACATGTTCGGTATTCCTTTTTTCCCTAAATCACTCATTTCTATAAACACAAATTGCACATTTTACTTGCGCTTCTCTATCACAATCCTTTGTTAAGTGTTCGCCTGAGCATTTTAAGCATGTAGCTTTGTTTTTGCATTTTTTGCCACTGTGTCCTATTCTGGCACAATTATAACAAGGTTTCATATTTTTATCATCAAAAACTTTACAGCTTAAATATCAGATGTAAATTTTGATTTTGCTGCTTCTAATAAGACTGTATGTAGCAGAATTTACTTTTATAATAGCTGTTTGCATTTTTTTCCCTTGTTAGAATATACGTGCTCTACGCTGCAATATAAATTTCCATTATCTTCTTCAATAAAATTTCTCTAGTTGATATCATATTCAATTTCTTCTAAACTTATGTTGTTATCAATGCCATCTACCTTCAATCTTGGCATATCAATGTCTTGCAGTCTTATAACCTCGAAAGTATGTCCAATTTTATTGATAAGCTGCTCGTGTAGCTTACCCGTTTCATATTCATTTGTGCTTTTAATTATGACTTGACCACTATTATTTTCCCTTATACTTTTTACAGGTAATATTACATCGTTTTGCAGTACACTTTTTACTGTTTTTAATGCTTTATTTGTTCTAGATGTGTTTTAGGTTGGATAATGATATTAGGCACGTGGCGCAATTCTTTTATCTTTTCACTATTTTTTAATGCTTCTGAATACAATTTTTTTTTGTATTTCCCCTTTCTGCAGCTAGTTCTTCTTTAATTTTCTCCAAAAGTTCTACTAATAGATCATTTTTCTCTCTCATTTCCATAATTAGCTTTTTTTGGGGTATAATTTCCGCTTTCATGATATTAAAATCTTCTTCATCTTGTCCCACTATTGTATGATTTTATCTCTCTACGTTTTCAGATAGTACTTCTGTGGATATGGTGTTCAGCAGCTGTTCTTGAAATTTTTCCCTTTCATATAATTTCACTTGAGCAATAATCTCAACATCTAGTAAGTCACCGAATTTGGAGGTTAACTTCAGATCACTGTGAGCTGGACACAATATTAACACTTCACTTATTTGTTTGGAATTTTTCAAACGTTTAAAATCTGATACATAATAGGCATCTTCACAAACAACACATACGAGTAATGACACTTTTGTCTTTTTATGGCACTTATAAAACTTATCAGGGGCGATATCCGGAGTATCCTTTTCAGTCCCCGCCATCGTAGTATATCTAGTATGTAGTTTGTCCAGTATCAGTTTATCCCATGGAATCTGAACGAACTTACGTTCAGTAGCCTCCTATATTGCTATGCAATCAGATTTCAAAGTGATTTCATTATTTGCTTAAAGTTAAATGCTTTTAAATACTCCGCGGTTATAAGTGCACTACTTTCATCACTCATAAAAAACGGATTTCTAGTCAAACGGATGAATCCTTTTAACTAAATTTTATTTAAAGAATCTCCTATTCTTCTGAAAAGAATACATTCTTCTAATCTCAAGAGGATTAATTATATACTCAAGACAAAATATTTCTTGATAAAATTCAGCTATGCTATAAATAAAGGAAGTCATCTGAAACTCATATAAATTCAGTTATTGAAATTTTTATTTTTCTTAGAAAATTATTAGTATTTTGCAGGAAATATTATGTTCCTCTTAAAGGTAGAGGAAACATATTATCACTAAAAGAAATATATTATAGATTATGTTCTGCTTAATAAAGCAGATTGTTTTTAAACGTAGATCCCGTTTTTGTGTGTGATACAAATTCACTATAAATGTTCAAATAGAAAAAATACTTAGTCTGTATATTATGAGAAAAACAAAGTCATTTATCACCCTCAAAACAAGAAATTAAAGTAAATTATACAACGAGGGGAGAAAATTACTATTTCAAACGAGAGTCAGGTGTTCCGCACAGGTCGGAGTCAAAGGCGCCTTCAGCTATAAGCTTAACCTCTATAACTAAAAACGATAATCTCTAAATTTTTCTTATGTAAAAATAAATATGAAGAAACAAACTTTATAAAATTACAGTAATTGTATCATATTTTATCTAATAATTATTGATTTTCGCAGCAATTGTTAAAACAACTTCTATTGGACAAACTCTTTTATCTGGATTATTTCATTATTCAAGATGTTGATCACAACTTACATTTTTTTTATAATTTTCTAATAATTTTTTATACGTTCTTTAAACGAGGTTGTCAAATTGGAAAGTACTACTTCTGATTAAGGATTTTCAGAGAATTGATTCTTCCGCTATAACGGCCACTTTATTATAACTGTCTGTTTCTGTGTATTAGTTAAATCGTTTTTACGTATCGATATCTTTTTCTTATATGTATATAAAAGTATCGAAATTAAAAATACTTGAAATTCCACTATGGGCTAACTGTTAATCAATATTCTCGTTATTTATTGTTGGGCCACAAAATTAACCAACCAACAGTAGTAAAAAATTACCAATTTTGGTTTAATAATTTTCTAGCAGAGAAATATTTGAAAACTTTACATTACACAAATAAAAGTTAGAAAAGCTCAAAAAATACGAGTATTCTGTCACAGTATGAAAATAAACAGGTAAAAAACGTTTCAGTATGACACAACCACGATAGGCAAATAAGCATTCTTAGTTTTTCTCGAGAATGGGTATATCGGCATTTCCACTGCATTTTCTTCTACTGGGGGCCATAAATAAACAGTTCAATCGTCAAAATAAACATTCGTTCCGCCTGAAGCATCCTCGGCGATCGCAAGAAACTCACAGCACTTCTTCTCTTGCGAAAAGGCAAGCACGGGTGGAAGTACATCGGCGAGAAGATATCGCACGGAGGGTGCCAAAAAGTATGAAAATTTTGCCAATAAATTTTTCCTCCGGCACATGAGTCAAGGAAAGAGTAAATCGTGTGTCGGCCAATGATAAAGAGTCCGCCCTACGTATGATCGGGTAAAACTACCGGGCAAAAAAGACGTGCTCCGTACCTGCGGTGCTGGAAGAGGAAACAAAGCAGAGAAAGTGCAAAGTGGAGAGAAGTACGAAGATACGAAGCTCCTACAAACGTTGACGACATTTGATGCTCGCACTCTGGTGCCATTGAAGATAACCGGCTTGGCGACAGAGACGGCTTTTAAGCGTGTTCACTGGCAGTTGCGTTTTTATCACCGTTTTGTAAAATTTCCCAACATGAGATTGATAAGTGATCACGATTGATGAGTAAGACAACGATTAAAACGTCTAATCAATCTCCAATAAACACCAAACTCTGCGAGAAAAAGATTAATCGATTTCTATTTTGGCGAGTGAACTAAACGGAGTAGTACGCTTCGTGAAATTTTTATTAGCAGAAATAGATATTTGAATAAGCTCACTACGGCTACAGCAAGGGGATGTCGCATATATTACATATATAAAATATTGATTGATTAATTAATCGTATTATAAACCTTATTAGAATAAAAGATTTTTCTTTTTATACTTTATTGGAGGCACGTAGTATTTTTGGACCCACCTAACTGGCTGCACTAATTGGTATACCCCTTATAGGTATATTGAAAATCAAATACCGCCCAACACCGATTAAGCTTATATAATATCACTTATAGATGGCAATGATCTCAAAAAATGCTCTTTACGTTTCCGCTATATAGTTCGGTCACAAATCAAGTATATTAAGAGGGTCTTACAGCTATAAAATCATCTGCATAAAATTACCTAAAAAAACAATTTAAAATATTAGTACATATAAAATCTA
>JAYJLV010101764.1:0-12014 GCA_036873485.1 Torymus texanus | reverse complement strand
CATGCGGTAAATAATCACCTTCCACACCCGTATCATAATGTACTATTTCGATACAAGTGCGAAAAAGTTATTTTATCTCGCTTCGCTCGGGCGCAACCGTCCACACGAGGATAAAATCACTTTCTCACTCGCGTATCGAATTCTATTTTTTTACACGACGTGTGTGAAGCTCAATTTAGCGCATGCTTTTATATTCGAGCGTGCGAGAAATCGAACTTCTCGCACGGAGTGTGAAAAACTAGAGTTCGATACAAGTGTGCATACAAGTGGGTCATTCTCCCACGGGTGTAGTTTGTCGACCGAGTGAAGCGAGTAATGTACTATTTTTACTACTATTACTATTACTATTACTATTTTGTACTAATTTCACCGCTCGATTTGATAGAGAATCACTCTTCTATATAGGATAGATATAATCCCTAATATTTCAAACCATTAAAATGCCTTAAAAAATTTTTGACTTTTGCTTTTTACAAAATATTGACTATAAATACAACAAATAATAACTTTAATACCTATTTTTTACATTTACTTAGAGCTCGAGAATATTTGGATTGTATAAGCCACGCAAGATTACTGTCGTGGTTGTTACTTGGATCTTTAACTCACACTGTAGCTGCTACGGAAAACAATCATATTCAATTGCATGGCCTACCGATGCCCATTGCTCAACCAATACCGCAAGAAGCTTCGTGTCATATAGCCGATCAAGTACAATTTATTTTTTCTGCCTTTCCTGATCATTACAAATCTTCTATGATCAATATGTCGTCTCTATTTTATGCCTTTAATCTTTGTCAAGTAAGTTTTATTATATTTCTATTTTACATTAGTAATACATATTTATAAGGTAACGAAATTTCAGTTGTGGACATTGTATTTAGAAGAATATACAAGAAATAATTGTTTGAGCAGTGAAATTCATAATATAACTACCAATATTATACTGGAATTTTGGGGAAAAGTAACTCCATGTATACTGCAACTAATTCAACATTCTAAAGTTGTAAGAATCCTATTATCATTATAATCGTAATATTAGTATTTGTATTGCAATAATGAAATAATAATACAAAATCTACATTTAATAAATGTTCCCATCCATAAATTTAAATCAATTGAAATTATTTTAAAGAAGATCATTTAAAGTACACTTTAATTATTTGTAATCAGAATTGAACATAAAAAAGCTATTTATTCTAAATCGGTTCCATTTACAAATTGCATATAAAAATAAATTCAACTGGGAATCCTTGTAAAGAGCTAATTGCGAAGTGGAATAAGTGGGAAAAGTAAAGTAATGCTACGGTGCATAGGATCGCGTAAGACCCTCGGCGCTCACTCCGACAACCTCCTGGTTACGCTTGATGAAGGAGAGCGCGTCATTCTGGTCGCTCGGATGCACGCGCCCTTCCTTGCCCAACGTGCCCGCTAAGGAGGCAGCATCCGCTCCCTCAGATACCTAAATCTGAAGAGGGATGGGTGCGAAGGAGTGCGCGAAATAACAACGCGCGCGAGATCTACTATAATTCGCCTTTATTGCAGCTAAGTAAGTGGCTCTACATACATACGCCGCACAATATACGACGACCGTACAGCGGGATGCTGCGCCTTCGCACGTAGTACGGAATGGTACGAGCATCTGGCGTGCTCGTCGGCACCGACGCTTGAAGTCAAAAAATCAGACGAGACTCAGCGGGAGTAGCCATATGTCGCGCACACGCGGATATCCGCGAACTCCCGTAGCCTCACTTCTCGTTCGCACACAGATACGTGTGCTTGCGTACTTTCGCTCTCTATCTCTCTCTCTCACTCTCTCTCTCTCTCTCTCTCTCTCTCTCTCTCTCTCTCTCTCTCTCTCGTCCTCTCGCTCTCCCTCTAACTAGCAGTATAAATCTGCCTGCACGCAGGACTTACCTCGCGAATGCCGTCGATGCGCAACGGCTTTCTCTCGCTCTCTCTCTCTCTCTCTCTCTCTCTCGCTCACGCTCTTTCGCGCTGGTGTTCGGCGGTGATGCGATCGCGAGACCTCTCTCGCTCACTCGCTCTCGCTTGCCGTGGAGCCTGTTGGCCTGGCGCGGTTAGTTTCGGTGCGCTGCGCAGACGGTAAGGCGTGACTTCGAGACCTCCTCTCGCTGTCTCTTGCTCGATAGAGCGTGCCGCTGCACTTGCGATGAAGCTGGTGCACTCGTGCCTGCACTCTCGCACACACTCACTCGCACGCGGACTTAACGAAGGAAGAAGTACGATTCGGTATATCGGCGCGCAAACTCCTCACATGGCCAAGGCTCTGGCAATACTCTCGATTTTTGGCAACGCCGGCTGTCGTGCGGTTTTCTTACCTTCCTAGGAAGGTCCCCGGCGTAAGGTAAAGTACCCGAAGTCGGGACAGTTTTTCGGCATAGTCATAAATAAATGAGATTTTCGAATTGTATGAGCCAACGTTTTCATGCCTTTTTGTAATAAAAAATAAAGTTTGAAAAATATGTGCGAGGCTCCTAAATCTGGACATACGTTTCGCTATGGAATATAACCTCAAGAAATTGTTTTGGGTTTTCTAACGAATAAAAAATGATTCAAAATTCCAATTAGCATGATAATATTAATTAGTAGTATAAATAATAGGAATACATTAATATCATTATTAAACGAATCAGTAATAGTAGTTCTTTTGACTGTCCAGGTTTCCGTCCCAATTTCCAGCGTGTCCGAATTCGGGTACTTTACCTTATTCATGTTTCGACGTAAACACTGCGCGAGCCTACTTCTCTGCACTGTTTCGTCGCGGCAAAATATTTTTCACGAAATTATTCGTCGCGTCAATAATTTCGTTACATCCGGTATAAATTCAAATTTAACGGGCATATGATACAGTAAAATAAAATCTATAAAATATATCATACATTTGATATAGTCAGCTGGATGTTCTTAGTCTGATTTTAATAGATATATTACATCACAGTATAATAATTAAAAGCTAATAATAATACTGAATGGTAAGTCAAAGATTATAATTAGTGATATTAGAGATAATTAGCAAATTTAGATAGCAAGAATACAAAAATATCCGAGTGTAACTATTTCTTACAAAAATTAAAAAAAAATTATACAAGAAAAATCGCTGACATTGCCAGCCCATATAATTTAAAACTTATAACTATAAATTAAAAATTAGATAATTGTAATTTTATACATGCACTCACCACTCTCACTGGTATAAACATTCATTCGCGTATATGGGATGACACATAGTATATATTAACATACCGAGTCGCTTATTTTGCGAGTTGCAAATCGAGATCAAAGAGTTTCCAACCTGCTAAGCGATGGAAAATTAACTAAATACTAACTTTAGCAGGCAGAAAATTCCATAGGTGCACACCTCTTACACTAAAAGATTTTATTTCAGTTTCAGTACGCACCGGTCGTGCTGATAATTCTTTAATTTTACTCTTTGTTGAGATTTTAGACCCATATCTGGAGAAGAGATGCTCCTGATGATTCAGGGTTCACATGATTTTATAAATCTATACCGCCATAAAATATTGTTTACTTGTATATGTTGGATATAATAGTAAATATATAATCTTGACTATATACATGACCCCCAGTACACTTTGTTTATGTGTGCAGTAGCGGAAGGTGAGAGCGACTTACTGCGCGATGTACTCGCTCTCTCGCTGTTCAGACCTCGATGTAGACACGTATGGACGACGGCTATTATAGTCATTTACAATAAATACTCTTTTATATAAATGTAGATAATTATTAATTATCCACACCTCACTTTTTCCCAACAGTATATATGCCTAGCCAGTCAGAGCTGCAAGGCAAAATATGATCAGCCCGACTTACAATTTTTATTCGGAGTGGAGTTATTTTATTCAACCACCTTTGCCTTCTTACCGAACGCATGGGGCCGCACGAGACTAAGTGGAGTGATGGTTCATTTTGCCTTTACATTATACGTCTCACGCGGGCAAGAGCGTTGGAAACAGCGCTCGGTGATACGATTAGAGCAATCATACTCATAACATGGTCCTTCGAGCCAGATAAGCGTGATAAGTGTACAGCGGATTGTTGGTGAGAAGCATAGTTGGCAATTGCTTTGCTAAAGATACTCAGAAGTTGGTGGAGAGAAAGCGTCAAAGCCGAATACCTAGAAGAGAGCCGCCGCCATCTTAGTTGCGACGCGGGAAGAAAGGCTTGAGAACAACGACATACTACGCCGGAGCGGAGATTAAACAGTGCAGAGTTGAACGAGTCAGCGCAACTTAGCGCACAAAATACAAAACATAGCAGAAGCGGATCATCGTCAGGCGCACCCAGCGCGATCCATCATATACATAGTGAGCAGTGAAGAGAGAGTTGAACGTGGCCAGCACGGTTCAACGTGCGGGCACATAGCGGAGTTGAGATTTTGCATACTACACACCACAGCGAAGAAAGCTTCTGCGTAGCGCCACCGCTATATACACAGCAGCGTACAAGAGAAATTCAGCGTAGCGCGGCGCTCCACGCAGACGGAGAAATTCGACGTAACACGATGTTGCGCGCCGAGCGGAAAAATTCCACGAAACAACGAGAAGAGGAGCGGAGCGGAGAAGAAACATACACACATACACCAGCGAGAAGAGGAGCGGAGTGGAGAAGAAACCTACACACACATACACCAGCCAGAAGAGAGCGCACCGTTCGTGATACGACCCCACATACACTCTCAGCGGACTGTCAACATAACCTTCGTGGTGCAGCGTATTGCGTACGGAGAAGAAATCGGTAACCTTGTATGCGAGTATGGCATATATCTAGCGATATACAAGTATATTTATTTGGTAAGGTATAAATTCATACTAGCGAAAATATAGCACAATGGCGGATAAATGAATCAAAGAGTTGGTTAGGCGTCGCGGTGTATTAAAAGGTAAAGTAACAGTTTTCAATGCGTACGTAGCAAACCTTGATGTTGAAACAGGACTTGAGCAATTGAATATTAGGTTGGAAAAACTAGAATAAACGTGGAGCACGTTTGAAGCGGTACAGGGGGAATTAGAGGTGATCGATGAAGGAGACAGGCAGAGCGAAATACAGGAAATTGAGCGCCTAGAACAAATACTTCGGATATAGATTCATCACCCGCGCCCACACTCGCACCCGCACTCGCGCCCGCGTATAAGCCTAATGTAAAATTGCCGGTTATGAATTTAAAAACATTCAGCGGGAATTATGAGGAATGGCTTGAATTTGCAGACACGTTTACGGGCTCAATCGACAAATACCCGGGACTGCCGCCCGTGCATAAGTTGTATTATTTGCGCTCGTGTCTAACTGGAAGGGCTGCGGAGATAATCAAATCGCTAGAATCTACTGATAAAAATTATAAAACCGCGTGGAATTTGTTAAAAGAAAACTACGAAAGCAAGCGTTTGATTGTACAAAAACATGTTAAGATATTATATGAATTGCCTGCAGTTACTCGGGAATCAGCAGTGGAGCTGCATACGCTATATAACAGCGCTCAAGGACACATACGAGCTTTGAAGTCTATGGGCCAAACCACCGATGACTGGGGCGCTCTACTGCTACACCTTATGACGTCGAAGCTTGACCGAGTAACGCTGAAGGCATAGAAACGAAAGGTCAACGGTACAGCTGTACCTACCTTGGCTGCCTTTTGGGATTTTTTGAAGGAGCACTGCCAGATGTTGGAGGCAATGAGCATCGATTCTTCTACGACTTTAGAAAACCAAAACAGGAGTTTTCATCAACCAAAATCATCGCAGACGCAACGCGCATACGTGGCAACGGGTGACAGCAAACCTATCTGCTTTGCTTGCAATCAAGAGCATAAAATACAAAGCTGTGAGAAGTTTGGAAGCATGACTCGCAGTCAGCGATCACATGTAGTGAAGAAATCAAGAGTTTGTGTTAACTGCCTTAGATATGGGCATGTAGTAAGTACTTGTTCCGTATCATGCTGCAGAAAGTGTGATCGTAAGCACCATACATTACTTCATGATGATAGCACTAGTGAAGCCGCCACAGCGAGTGCGAATACGACTGATAAATCCACGACAGCCTTGCAAGCGTTCATAGCATCACAGATACTATTGACGACTGCGATAGTAGACTTCGTCGATATTAATGAGCATCAGGCCTGCAGAATTTTGATGGACAGCGGATCACAAGCCAATTTCATGACAGCGGAGCTCGCCTGCAGGTTAGGTATGCGGCAGCATAATGTTAAAATTCCAGTCTCAGGATTTAGCGATGCATTAACCTACGTTAAGGGCGCAGTAAAAGCAGTCATAAAATCGCGCCGAAGCAACTACACAGCGCAGCTTAAGTTTTTAGTTACTTCAAAAATTGTTGGAAAGCTACCCACTCAGCAAGTGGACACGTCAGCTTTAAACATTCCTGGTAACGTGCCGCTGGCGGATCCTGGATTTCACAGACCAGAAGCTATAGATGCACTTCTCGGCGCAGAAGTGTTCTATCAACTGTTATGCGTAGGCCAAATACGCTTAACTAGAATAACAGTGCTTCAGAAGACTCATTTGGGCTGAATAGTAGCTGGAAACGCAGGAAATGCGAGTAAGGCGCATGAGGAAGCGACAGTCTGTCATTTAGCCACAGCTACACTCGAATCGCAGGTTAAAATTTTGAGAGCTGGATCAGATTCCTGCGCAGAGGCATTTTTCAGCAGAGGAGAAATCATGTGAGCAACATTTTATAAAGCATACAACCAGAACAGACGAAGACAGATACGTAGTCCGTCTGCCCTTCAAACAATACAAGGAATGTCTAGGTGAGTCCTTTACTATAGTGCAGAAGAGCTTTATAAGCATGGAGAAATGTTTAGCACGCGATGCTGAAACACGTATGCAGTACAATGCATTTTTGGAGGAATTTGACACACTGGGACACATGTCGGAGATAAAGCATGTTGATTTGAAGCAGCCTGCTTATTATATACCTCATCAAGGAGTTATCAAAGAAGATAGCTTGACCACTAAACTTCGGGTAGTATTTGACGCCTCAATGAAAACAAGCACTGGAATATCGCTGAACGATACTCTCATGGTGGGAGCTACACTGCAGCTAGATGTATTTTCAATACTGCATCGATTTCGATCGCATAATGTGGCATTGGTTGCTGATGTGGAGAAAATGTACAGGCAGGTGTTAGTACACCACGAAGACGCGCCGAATCAGAGGATATTATGGCGTAGCAGTAGCCAAGAACCTATTAAAATATACGAGCTAAAAACTTTAACCTATGGAACGGCTTCTGCGTGCTTTCTGGCGATAAGAGCGTTGTTTAAGTTGGCTGAAGAAGAAAATGATTCATTTCCAAACGCCTCGAGAGTCATTCTACAAAAGATGTATGTTGACGACGTTCTGACAGGAGCAGACAGCACCGAGTAGGCCGCTCAGCTGCGAGATGAGTTGATAGCATTGATGGCCAAGGGAGGGTTCCATCTCAGGAAATGGGCTTCGAATGATCCAGAATTATTGAAGTCATTTTCAAAAAGCAAAGATCAATACTTATGTCTTGATCCCTCAAATAAACTTAAGACGCTTGGAATCGGCTGGTTTCCGGAGGCAGATCAACTTTTATACGCAGTAAAAGGAGTAAAAAATACAAAAATTACCAAAAGGAGTATTTTATCAGAGCTGGCAACGTTGTTCGATCCCCTAGGTCTTATAGGCCCTGTGATTGTAATGGCCAAAATTTTGTTGCAAAATTTATAGAAGGTCAAGCTGGAGTGGGACGAGAGCACCCCGCTGGAGATTGCTACCAAATGAGCGCACTTCCGAAAGGAGCTTCCGATGCTCGAGCGACTGTGCATTGAAAGAAAGACGGTGATCGCAGATTACAAGCAAATACAGCTCCATGGCTTCTGCAACGCTAGCGAGAGTGCATATGGCGCCTGCATCTATCTGCGCTCCAAGGATCCAAGCGGAAGGTGTAACGTCAGTCTCGTGTGCTCGAAGTCACGCGTAGCACCACTGAAGCAGCAGACTATACCTCGACTGGAGTTATGCGCGGCTCAGCTGTTGGCCGACTTGGTGCAAGTGGTGAAAACGGCGTTGCAGCTAGAAATCACGAGCATTCATCTCTGGATCGATTCCACGATAGGGTTGCAATGGATTCGATCTTCTCCACACACCTTGGAAACCTTTGTCGCCAACAGAGTGGCCAAAATACAAGACAAAACGGACGGAGCATGGTGGAGCTATGTGAGAGGTACGCAGAACCCGGCTGACCTGATTTCACGGGGCTGCCTACCACGTGAGCTGTTGAGCGTGCGCGAATGGATCAGCGGTCCTGAGTGGCTAGCAAAGGAAGAAGATGCTTGGCCGAAGACACCTATAATCGCCGCTCAACCTACGATAGGTATTAAGAAACTAGTAACTTTAAGCGTAAACACACGTTGTAATGCGATATTTTTAAGATTTTCTAATATTGTTAAACTCACTAGAATTGTAGCGCTTATCTTTAGATTTTTTGATAATATTAAAATGCGGATGAAGAAAAATGAAAATTCTACTGAAACTAAAAATGTTAAGATATTAGCTGCCGTCAAAGAGGCTCGGGTTGCTTTTACAGGTAATGATTTAAGCAACGCGACCAAACTAATAATTAGATTAGCGCAAAAAGAAATGTTTCCGGAAGAGTTTTCTAGATTGAGTGCTAGTGAACCTTTGCATAATACAAGCAAGTTACTTCCGTTGATGCCATTTGTTGATAAAGAGAGGCTTTTACGTGTAGGCGGTAGAATTAAACATGCAAACGTAAGCTTTTGTCAAAAGCATCCCGCGGTTCTGCCTTAAGGGCTTCCAGTCGCTGAAATGATTATAAGATCAGCGCCCCTGACTTGCTTGCATGGAGGCACACAAGCCACTTTAAACATGGTGCGGCAAAAATACTGGCCAATTGGCGGAAAGAGTAGTGTAGGTAAAATCGTTCGTGCTTGCGTAAAATGCGCTCGATTTAATACAAAAGCGCCAAACTATGTGATGGGAGATTTACCAGACTGTAGATTCAATACCTCTCAGCCTTTTGTTAACGTAGGTTTAGATTTTTGCGGATATTTTTTTGTTAAGGAAAAGCGATTGAGAAATCGTGACAAAGAGAAGGTTTACGTCGCGATATTTATTTGTCTAGCGTGCAAAGCTGTTCATTTAGAGGTAGTTGTGGATTTATCAAGCAAACCGTTTATAGCAGCATTAAAGCGATTTTGTGCAAAGCGCGGCAAACCTAAAATGATTTTTTCAGATAACGCGACAAATTTCACGGGCGTTAACCGAGAGCTAAGCGAAATTTATAAGTCGTTGTCGCTTAATGCGAGCGATTCAGAAATTTATAAGTTTTCTTCTACTGAGGGTATACTTTGGAGTTTTACTCCTCCGCATTCACCTCACTTTCGGAGAATATGGTAAACGGCGGTGCGGTCGTTTAAACGACATTTACGTCGGGTTGTTGGGGAAACCCTATTTTCATTTGAACAGTTCAATACCATTATAATAGAAATTGAAAGCGTGTTAAATTCGCGGCCGTTAACGCCGATCTCGTCCGATCCTAATGATGTATTAGTATTGCCGCCGTGTCACCTTCTTATAGGAGATTTTGTAAAAACAGTACCAGAATATGATTTAACTGAGATAACGAACAGCAGGTTGTCCGCTTGGCAGCACCTTCAAAAGGTTAAACAAGCGTTTTGGAATAGGTGGAACAAAGAATACTTGCACGAGCTTACGCAACGGTCTAAGTGGTTCAAGGGTAAAAGCACGGAAATCAAAGTTGGTCAAATTGTCATCATAAGAGAAGACAATACGCCTTGTTCGCGTTGGCCATTAGGCCGAATTATTGACGTTCACCCCGGTTCAGATGGAGTTATTAGAGTAGTCTCAGTTAAAACATCATCTGGTATGTTTAAGAGATGCGTTAAAAAGATTGTAGTACTACCTGTAGATGAAAAAATGTAGAATTTTTATTGTTGATTGAACGGGACGTTCAATGGGGGGCGGAATGTTTAGTCATGAGAACAAGTTAAAGCGTAATATACGCGACAGGACATCAAGTCAATATAGAGGGCGTCTGCGACGTCATTTTCTAGCGGCGCTGCGATTGCGCAAGCCAGTTGTCCGGCGCGAGCGGCCCAAGCAAGAAGGGCCCTCGTGTCAATCATACTCCGCTGTACAAATTATCCGTTTTAACTACTTTTTCTTACAATAAACCCTTTTATTTACTTTTATTCGGAGTGGAGTTATTTTATTCAACCACCTTTGCCTTCTTACCGAACGCACGGGGCCGCACGAGACTAAGTGGAGTGGTGATTCATTTTGCCTTTATATTATACGTCTCACGCGGACAAGAGCGTTGGAAACAGCGCTCGGTGATACGATTAGAGCAATCGCACTCAAAACAATAATATTGGCTTCTTTCGATTAATTTTCTTGCAAATACTATATGACTTTAGTGCTATCAATATGCAGAAATTAGCAGGATATTAAGCAAAATAAATTTTAAAATATTTGACTTGTATATCGCAAAATAAATAACAGAGTACGTTTTGTTTGTTTTCATTTTGAATGAACCAGGACGAATGCACCACCTTCGGATCCTGGGTTTGACTCAAACTTTGGGATAGATTTTCTGGTGTAGAAATATAATGAAAGCTGTAATATTAGACTCTAATGCTTAAAAACAACTAAAGTTCTCGGCTTTTTTAGATTTATTTTGAAAGAAGTCTTGTAAAAGGCCTCCTATTCGAACGGTAGTCATTTAACTTAGAAAAGTCTTAAATATTAAATCAAATATTGAAAATTAAACTTGAAAACATTACCTTCTATTTACATTTTTACCTATTACAAAATGTTGATTCCTCTCAAAAGTTATAAAAGTTTAAAATTAACTATCAAAAATGCACTAAAGTTAATTGATTGCCTGCGTATTTTAGTCCCCTATTGGTGACTAATTTTGCACTTGCGCAATCTTTTTGCGATACTTCTCTATTCGCATCGCGTCTGCCAACATCTCGGCTCCGTATAGGAGTATCGAGTGAATCACCGTCATAAGCACTCGCCATATACTCTATCTCTGTCCCTTTGTATTCACCATGAGACGACTGCGAATATCAGTCTTTCAGGATACCCTTTTAGCGACGCCACGTATGTGCGGCCAGAATATCATCAGTGTATCCAAGGTCACCCCCATGCACTTTGCACACCAACCAGGTCGAACAACGTACATCACAACCGTTTTATATATCGTCGTATCTATTTTTCTTCTCGTTAGATACAGTAACTTCGTCGTTTATCTGACCAGCTGTAGTCACCGACTTTGCATCCCATCGTCCACCCGTCTCGTAGGCCACCTCAGTCTCATCCGAGCCAGCCGTGTGTCATCAGTCACGATGACGATAACCAGGTCGTCCACGTAGCCAACAAGATAAACCCCCGACGGCATCGGTAGGTACAATACCTTGTCAAAACCCACGATTCAAATATTGGGACCAAGAATCGAGACCTGCACTACTGCCGCCATCATTTTTCTTGCCTTGACGCCAGTCTGCACAACATACGTAATTTGTGAAATACGTAGTTCCTTAGGATTCGCTGAAGGTATAAAGAAGCATTGGAGTATACTTGCACGATGTCTACCCACCTGACTGAGTTAATGGTTTTTCGGACGTCCCGTGTTGCTATGAGCACTATTGGGCTGCCCCTATGGGATTCAGTTTGTGCTCTGTCGAAGGACATATTGTCATTTAAATAAAATATTGTATAATTCTATCAAAAGGGCTGACAAAGAATAGAATTTCTTGAACGTCGTGAGAACGGCATATTTTTTTACCAAGGCTGGTGAACATTTGAAAATTTTTTATAATTCGTGTTTTTAAACTGAATCGTGTCAAAGGTGTCATATTTTATTTATTTATTTATTTATTTATTTATTTATTCCAGATATTATTACAAATTAGTAATTCTGCCGAGGTAAATGCAAT
>JAYJLV010101753.1:0-12015 GCA_036873485.1 Torymus texanus | reverse complement strand
ATCACTTCCGATCAGGGCTCGCAATTTGAATCGCGCTTATTTACCGCTCTTCTATCTCTTATTGGTTGCGAGCGTATGCGTACTACTGCGTATCACCCTGCGGCGAACGGCCTCATCGAACGCTGGCACCGTACCTTCAAAGCGGCGATTTTGTGTCATGTGGACAAGGACTGGACACATACCTTAAGTACAGTATTATTAGGTTTACGCTGTCACCTCGGTCAGGATACGAACGCGTCTCCTGCGGAATTTGTATTCGGCACCAACTTGCGCCTTCCTGGTGAATTTTTCCTCCCTGAAGACTTTACTCTGGATCCTAATTTTTTATTGAGGAATTCCGTGAATATATGCGTCAGGTTCGTCCAGTCCCTGTCACACCATTATAAAAAGCGTGCGTTTTGCTTTAAAGATTTATATTCTTGTACTCATGTATTTATGCGAAACATGGCCAAAAAGTCATTAGAAAGGCCTTATACGGGCCCGTATAAAATATTAAAGCGTCCCTCCGATCGCGTATTTCACATAGAAGTCAACGGTACATCACGCAGTGTATTTTTATAAAATATAGATAAGTTGCTTCTGTCAAAAACTATAAAAAGCTGTAGATGGAAAAAAGCAAATTATTTTCAAAAAATCGGAAGTTTGACCTCCATTTCCAAGGTCAAACAAACTTTTTTCTGGACCATATTATTTTTCTTTTATGAAGAATTATATGGCCTTCAAAATGTCGTTGGTTTCGTACTGATGTCTATTTTCAATCAAAAGTTATATGATTTTAACACAAATAAAGTTGAAATGCCACACTGTGCGCCGCGGGCAAGAGCAACAGGCAACGAGCGATTGGCTACAAAGGCTGGAAGGCCTGGAACGGCTTCGAGGTGAAGCCGCCGTGCGCGCCAAAAGTGAAGGCCCGGAGGAGAGAGATCAACTACGACGTAGGCGACCTCGTTTGGAAGAAAAATAGAATACTTTCCTCCGCCGCGCAGGACATTTCGGCCGTAATATGCCGGCCCACATCGCGACATCACTAAAACGGTCGTCAATGCCGTACGCTTGGAAGATATGAGCGGTGGAAGCGAGGAGATTGTCCACGTTGCTCATCGGAACCCGTACGTGGAGGAGTCAAGCCACGTGGAAGAAGAAGATTATGGCGAGACGCAAACTTCGGGGGAAATAAATGAAGCCTCGGCGATGCGCTACCCACCGTCTGGTGATTGAGCGCCGCACAGTCGGTCCAAATGTCAAAAAAAGGCTCTAAATTCCATAATTTATATGCTCTGATTGCCATCTGCCTAATATGTGGATTTATTTTATTGAGAATAATTATTTTAAAAATTGAGTTTCTAAATTCTTCGTAGATTTTAATAAATAAAGTTTGAAAAAGTTCACTAAATGTGCATTGGAATTAACGTACATAAGTTCAAAGGCGCTTGATGGGGGAAAGGATTTCTGAAAGAATAGGGTAAAACGTATACAACAAAATTTTTGAAAAATTTTATCGTGCAAAATTCGCTTAAATCAGGGATTTAGAGCATTTTTTAATGTTTGGCCCCACTGTACGTTATCGCTATCAAAGAAAAAAAAATAGTGGAAAATTAAACACGCAAGGATAGCAAAATTTTCTAAACAATGTACTTTTGTATTATATGTGAACTGCACCCACGTAAAAAATGTACCTTTGGCACAAATTTGGGCAATGTTCATGTTTGGCAGAACCTCTACAAAAACCAACGAGTATAGACAAATGATTGTTTATTAAAATGTTAATAAAAATAATAGTATATTAAAAGTAAACTTCATGTCATAATTATTACATGAATACGTGTAACCAGAGCAAAAAAAGAAAACTGTTCTCATGACAAATTGGTCTTTGGCATGAAACCCGATCAAGGTCGCAGCTTTCGATAACTCTACTCTGATTTAATGCTTTAGTGTTGCTTTCTATGTGACTAATGAACTTTAAAAATACTGTATTTTTAGTAGTGATTTAAAAAAGCTGTAAAAAAGCGTGTTTTTCCGAAATAGACAAGCATCATTAAATAAAGACTTACAAGGAGAGGTCCCCAGGAGTACCCCGCCGATTTTCTTGTAATTATGATATATTATACTACATCAAAAAATAATTGACGCGTGTTTTTTTATACGTGCCCATACGACTTTTTAAGGGGTGAAAACCACCCCTAAAGTTCATGTCTAAAAACAAATTTCTTTTAATTTCTCAAAAACTATTTAGAATTTTTCAATGGAACAAAGTAGAAGTTACTTGTGTCACAGCCTGCGGTGCAGACGTCGGTGATAACAAAGTAATTCGGTACTTTGTTATCTAAACGCAAGATGGCGCCTCGATGTAGAATTGGAGCTGTATCGAGAGCATGAATAGCGATTTTGGGGAGAGAACCTGACATCCATTTGGTTGTTGTGATTCGGCGGTTGACGGGTAAACGCGCGCGTAATGTCGGCTTCGCGAGGCTCCGAAGATAAAACATCATTTTGATAGTTGTTTCACTGATCGAACCTCAGGTGTGTACACGCGAAGTTCCCTGAGGTTGACTATGTAGTTTGTGAGGTGTTATATCGCGTTTTTGTAGTGCGAAGGACGCGATGAATAACAAGAACATACGACAGGCTTGTTTCACCTGTCGTATGCTACATCGCTCGTCTTCTCGACCTAGTGCGCCCGTCATCAGCCATTCTGGAGAACAATCGATTTTAGCGAAGGTAAACGTGCACGCATTTATCACATCGCGAGTTAGTTTCGTGTAACCGTTGTCCAGGCTCGCCGATACCTGGATAACGACACCCGTTAGATATTCTCGTACGAAGAGAGTCAGTGTAGAAAGAGCGCAGGTTCTGAACATAAGTTCCTGAAGAACCTTATTTGAATTCAGCTTGCCGGCGATCTACTACCGACGGATACTGGAAAAGGACAGTGGATAAGCCATCAAGGAAAATCCACTAAGCCGTCGACGTCTAGAAGAGCGAAGAAGATCCTTGGAGGAAGAAACCAGAAGTCGAACAACTTCAAGCTTGCCTAGGCGATCCCTTCAAGTGACTTCTTGAGTCAATAATTTTGGCCAAAAATTACACCTTGGTTGCCAGGTCACTACGCGGCCGGTCATGAGAATGATTGAAAAAGTGATTGGGGGATTAGCCAAGTGCCGTGAATGCATCGGGGCCTAGCTTCCGCTTCCGCTACCTCGAGCCGCTCGGCTACTCATTCCGAATTCGCCTAGGGATTCGATAGTGACGACGCCAAGTACGGAGCCTTAGCTCCAGGTCATCTAGGTGGTGTCAATAGAGGCGACCTACTAGGTTGGACATACCCTCGGGGAAGGCCACCCCGGAATCCACTGATTCACACATGCCGGGAGTGATTATCTTGAAAATGATAAATACCAAGATTTTAGCTCAAATTTAAAAACAATTTTTTTTATAAAAATTTTTTGTAAAATTAATTCTGCACAAGTTAAATCTGTAAACGCGATTTTAAATATTTCAAATTGATAAAAATACTCAATTTTTCGCTTTTACTTATCAGGATTTGATTTTACATAAAATCGATATAGATCTAAAACATGTGGGTGTAATTAAAACAAAACTTTTGACTATTTATCATGCTGATGTAAAATTGATTTCTCGTAACTAAAGCTATAAAAACGATTTTAAACGCCTAAAATCCATAGAAATATGAATTTTTTTTACACGCAGAATTACAAAAATTAATTATTCTTTTAAATTAACATTTCTACATGAAGTAAAATAATATAAAGTATTAGACAAAATTTGTAAAATGATGAAATCATAAGGCATTCTTGAGTGAGTAATAACGTCATGTCTATAATGTAACGAAGTTTTTACATAGGGTGGATGCGACGAGCAAAGCGAGAAGCGGGGTGGGGGGCGTTGGCTTGTCGAACGTATCGAGACACGCAGGGGGGCACACCCCCCTAGTTAGTATATATATTTTTGGTTTGAATGTTCTTTTCCCTGACTAAATATTTTGTTACTGTATTTAATACTTTCTCTTGTTCATATTTGCCTATTTTAACTACAAGTTTTGGCTGTATTTTATTCTTCTTTGTTACTTCAACGAAAGATTTTTTAGTAAATTGGTTCATTGTTTCTTTTCCTTTATATTTTTCAAGTAATACCTGTAATAATTTACTTTTGTCTTGCAGTTCTTTATTCGGTTGTTTCATTAATGTACGTTCTGCTACCAAAATCTAATTCTGACTTACATTGTTTATTGTTGCACTTTGCATTTGTAATATCTTTTCTGCTAACCTCGCTAGTATTTCTCTTCTTATTTGATCCGTTTGTTTCATTGTAATGTGTGCTATTATCATTTTTGCAGTCTCACTTAATTGCTATTCTTCCTCATTATATGTTATGTCAGACACTTGTACATGCTCCGGACAGAATACTAAGTTATCTCCTAGATTTTTTGTGTTGTTTAAACTATCGGAATCGCTTTGATGATATGACACTTATACATTTTGAGCTCCCCCGGTCGGGAGGCTCTTTACATGACAAATTAGACATTTTTTATAGTATGACGTGGTAGATTGTCGTCACATAAAAAGTATAAAAATTAAATTATTACGCGAGGTTCGCGGAGAAGCATTAGCCTTCGCAGAGGCACCGCACCGAGAAGAAAGCATACACTAGCGCGTATAGTGGTGTTTACTTTAAGCACGCATACTGCGCTCTCGTCCTAGACATATCTCCTTTCCGTCTTTCTCTCTCTCTCTCTTTCTCTCTCGCCCTCTCTCTCCCTCTCCCTAGCTTTAGCTTATCAAATATATTGTAACGATTCAACAAGGCCGACTCTTTCTCTGTACGCCGGCTATAATGTAGACGCGAGGCTACCCGTCGTGCGTGTTACAGAGGGTCGAGCACAAGCCGTAGCCGACCACAGCCGAAAAAGGACGAAGGAGGCTGACGTCGGAAGAGGAGAGCTAGCGACAACGAAGCTATCTCACATCTTACTCCATATGGGACTGTCGCGCGCGCAACATCTGTTACCGTGAATACCGTGAATACTTCCTGGAGTGTGTCTGCGAGGAGTCCAGGAACGAGAGAAAGGATGGTACGAGAGCACAGACTTATCTGGTCATAGAGTAAGTTGTCTTCTTTCTCTATCTCTCCAAAGTACGTGTGTGTGCGTAATAGATTTGCCGCCCAGGTTACGACGTCGACCACGACCCGTTACGAATTTAGCTATAGCTCAGTCGTCGTCGCTGGAGCTTTTGCTACAATAGTTTAGAAATTAATATTTAGAGTTTCATGCTTGCTTAGAGGTTGATCGTAATTACGTACATATTGTAATTTTATTTTAAGATAATTTTTGTTTCTTTTCATTGAATAAACCTAATTATACTTTATATGCTATTATTGTGTTCTTTAGCTTCATCGTATAAGTGTTTTGAGTGTTTGTCTCACGATGACCTGATCCCCACGCCCGTGATAATACATAATGTTTTACATAGTTTTCATTTTCAGGCAATCAAACAATCAATTTTAGTGCACTATCGATAATTAATTTGAAACTTTTATAACTTTGGAAGAAATCAACATTTTGCAATCCTTAAAAAAGCAAATGAAAGGTCATCTTGTCTAGTTTTATTTTCTATATTTAAACGAGATTTAAAACTTTCCTAAGATAAATGGCTACCGTTCTAAAAAGAGGCTTTTATCAAGACTTATTTCGAAATAAATCTAAAAATATCGAGAACTTTAGTTTTTTGAGCGTTAGGGTCTAATATTCCAGGTTTCATTATATTTCTACACCCAAAAACTTATCCCGAAGTTTGAGCCAAATCCAGGACCCGAAGGTAGTGCACTCTTCTGGTGAGTTGATTCCTTTTTCAAGGGGACAACGAGTTGACTCCTATTTCGATCGGACGCTGAGATGAGTCCTTCTTCAAGTGGACGCTGAGATGATTCCTTTTCAATCCAGTGCGACGATATGTGCAATGAGAGTTAGGTCGGAAAGAATCAAGAAGATTTAACGGAGAAACTTTTTATCTAAATGAGTTGGCCATCTCGACGAAGACGATCTATACAATTCTTCCTCGATCTTCCGGAATTATAATTTTGAATTTCCTTAAGAGTTTTTATCAGTTTTTGTCTGTAAAAAATTATATACTCAAATAAATGTGCCACGTACAACTCTTCAGCCCTAAATCACATAAAATATCAACAGCTTAAGACTAATACGGTGATAATTCATAAACTTCTTGAACCTGCAGTAGACGGTAATGCTTAAATTGAGAATAGTCCATATTAGTCCTATGCCCAATTTATACAATAAAGATGAACACCCACCTACTATGTCTATCTATTTGGACAGAGTAGGTGAAACATATTTTTTTTTTCTTATGTTATCAAGAATTGAACATATTTTCAGAATATAAATTTTAAATATAACTAGTAATTCAAATTTATTTTTTACGGGCCATTGTCATGAGAAGATTTTGAAGGCGGTGGACCTCCTTCAGGATTGGGCTCCGAGATAAAATTCTCTACAATGTCACATTTCTTGCGGATAAAGTTAATATTAAAATGCAATATTCTTATCGTATTAACAAGGTTACTTGAAGTCGTTCTTTTGATTTTGAAATTATAAAAAATATTTTCATCTTTACTGTATAAATTACATAGAGATTTTAGTTATTTACATCTGTTTATGTATAGTATCTACATAATACACATATCCTTGAAGAAAATTATACCTGAAATGTAGGCAGCACTGGAGAAGGTGGATATCTTACGACGAGATCCAATGTTTCACTGCTGTGCTGGTATTGAAAACCCTATGGGCTATGGCGCCTCCTATGAGGGCTCCGGTTGCGATAACGGCGAGATCTCGGCGATTAATATTTTCTAAACTGAGGAGGTTGTCGTCGGATTTTTTGTACCAAACACCCCTGTAGGATAGCCGGGAGATGAAGAATATTCTGCACTCCTAGATCTTTTATGGCTCTTTGGATGTCAGGATTGCCGGCTACTCATGCACTTTGAGAATCCGAGCTCGTACGAGGTCGGACTGTTCGCCGGCAACTTGGGCGTCTATCGGACGATGACGGGTTCACAAAGTTCTTCACTGGTGATGATCTGCAGCTCGTTGTAGTTCGTACGGATATAAGTGAGGATGGAGTTATGGTGAGCAATTCACATACCGTGAGTGCGAGGGCTTGTCCGCAAGACATGATAGTTAGTTTCTGGTAATACACCCACCACATGGCAGCTGCGATCCCCGCGTCTCTTTCTGGTGTTTCTAGTATTAGTAGGGATGGCTCAGATTTTTACCTTATAACAATTGATATAATCTCTGCCGATAAGAAGTGCGGATCGGGATATCATTTGGAAGAGCTAACACTGTCTCGCTGTGACTTTCGCCATCTTGTCCTCTTGCTAAAATTCGTGATGGTAATTCTCCCTAGGTCCATATGATAATAGATCTCCAGAAGAACTGTAGTCTTCAGTGCGTAGATACGCTGTTGTATTTTGAGTGGCGCTTTGGGAAGGCATTGACGGAGGAAGGACATTTGGCTGGCTATGGGGCGATTGCGCCTGCCTTTTGCCATAAATGAGATTTGTAAGTAGACTATTGCTTCCATGGCAGTCAGGAAGGCGTTGTGATCCACTTTGTTATAACTTATCGATGTCGAGACTGGCGATATATAACGAGCGGAACCTGTTGTACTTACTTTCTAAGAATGCTCGGTGGTATCACTCTGAATTGGCGAGCCGCGAGAGCCTGATGATACGGACAGGAATGACCTCGCTGCCCTGATATTCTCAGATGTGATTGGCTGCCAGGCATCCTGGATGGGAGGTTGCCGGACACATTGCGGCTTGGTGTTCGTTGCCGGCTGGGTAAATACGGTGGTCCAGTAGGCTTCCATGATGTCTCGGGATTGTTGCTGAACGTCGTCAATGCCTTTCAGGACGCTGATGATACAACAAGCTCTCTATTGCTCTTCAAATAGAACGTTCTTGAATGCTCAGCCCACATAGAACCTTCTTGAACGCTCGGCCCAAATAGAACGTTTTTGAAGGCTCGGCCCAAATAGAACGTTTTTCAGCGCTCAGCCCAAATAGAACCTTCTTCCTCCCACCCGACGAAATAGTCTCTGGAATGCAAAACGGTTAATCGAAAGCAAGGAACATATTGCGCAACGTTGCGTTAACCATCGGGCCCAAGGAAGTAAACAATCAAAGGGCTACGTGACTTAAAGCATCTTAGAGGGGAACTAATCAGAAGACAGATGCAGTCACTGTAAGTCAAGAGGGGATATTTGGACAGAATCTAGGCATTCACAGGAGTTATCCCCACCATAAGAGCCATAATGAGCACGCCCCACTGAGAAGAAGAAAGGGAGTCCCCAATCTTTCTAAGCGCTCCTAGGCCTCAAAACCGACTTCGAGAGATTCACCTTTCTGCCGACAGAGGGACTGGCTCCTCCCAGCTCTTTCTGAGGCCCGCGCCAAGAATATAAATTGGGCCTCACGGCCGGCATCGAGCCAGTCGCTACCTAGAACATGATAAGCTTAGTAGTCAAGTCATTGCAATCACTAGGCTACAACACTAGGCGCAACATATCCAATACACTGTGTATGTTGCGCCCATAACCTGGTTAGGAAATTATTATTCAAGGACATTGTAATTATTTAGCATCAGTGCGCGTATCGTGATACGTTACGTCAGATTAAAGTTATATCGAGTCTCGATTACGCGAATTGAACTTTTTGTTAAAATAAATAAAGATAAAGACAGTGATCTGAAATTTAATAAAACTACTGTTGATTTTAATCTCACGTGAGTGTTTATTTCGAATTTCCCGCAACTCTCTGCGCTTTAGCGCTTAATCAAGCAAACGTTCCCACAATTCTAGTTGGTAAACCCGGCGACCATTGCAGAAGCGTCCTTCTGCTCGCAGACCCCGACTCGGGTTGTAACAGTTGCAGCAAATATACTGTCACCTGTAGCATTGGAGGTTGCTTTCGACAATCGACTATTGAAAGTTATCTAAAGTATGTGATGTAGAAGAGCATCTAGTAGACTAGCTACTGTGACGGCCGTTCTCCTCGCCTAGCTCCGTGCGCATACATGCACAGGAGCTAATGTTTTCTTCTTTTTTTTTGTTTGTGTGCTGAGGGACGAGGAGCAGCAGGCGAGCCGATGTGCCGCGCACGTGCGTACTCCCGCAAGCCCCACGGAAGCCACCTTGTGTAACCGACGGATGCTACGGCGACGACAACAGAGCTTGCGCGAGAGCCGACAGCGGTGGCAGCGGCCACATACATACGCACACAGGCACAGTGAGCAGACGGCACATCACGAGAGATGGGAGAGACCGCGCGCTGGCGCGAGTATACGGTCAAGTGATCCACGCGGCGCAGAGTGAGAGAAAGAGAGAGAGAGAGAGAGAGAGAGAGAGAGAGCGCAGCGGCGCTAGGAGAGGGAATGCGTGTGGAGCAAGTAAGCAGCCTGCGCGCTACATATGCCGTGAGAGATAGGTGTGATAGAGTGAGCGGGAGAGCGAGAGAGAAGGCAAGCGGTAGCCTGCGTGCTACAGTGCCGGAGTGAGTGAGAGAGAGAGAATGCAATTATAACAGCAGTGCTGAAGATAGGAATGGAGGTGCGGGGAAATTAAGGCTCGCCCCCACTGAGCCAAATTGAGTGCCAATTCAAACGGCGCGCGCGCAACAGGTGGCAGATCCGTTGCCACTGAACTTCACCTAGCTTTTTGCAATGCCGATCGCCGAGCCAATCCGGGTGCCGCGCGGGCTTCTTCTCGGCCGCGATAGGTTTAGGCGCTGGAACCTAGTGCCATCCGCTATCGTGATTAAACTGTTAACAACGAAGAAGGGCTAAGTAAGATAGGGACACCATTAGAGCAAGGAGGACAGCGAGAGTGTCAAATTCATGAAGAAGAAGGAAGTGCCGAGACGAGCGCGACGCGCTCGTTCACTTGCTTTTCGGCTTGCCTCGTAGTGAGTCACGGATTTGCGAGAAGTATTAAGTAAAGAGTTGGTAGTAAGAGTAAGAGTAAGAGATAGTTAGAGAGAGTTAACGAATAATAGCTGGTAGAGGGAGTCAGCGAGAGTAGTGAGGAAGGAAGTGGGAAGGAAATTACGACGAAGGAGCGTGCGAGCGAGACTCGATTGCGGTAAGAGTTGCATTACTTTTGTCGGCTGGCCACTACTGTAGCGTCCGTCCCTTGTGCCTTTTTTGTGCATTTTCAGGTTGCCCCCGCGAGGCAAGGCGAACGCCGTGCGCCGACGGCCACCACGCGTGCCGAGTGTATTCTCTCCCGCGGCGTGCATGTGTGAAACTAGTGCGAGAAAATTTCGGTGTGTGAGAGCAATAGCTGCGCGTGACTCGGAGATTTGCGGCGAACGGCCATTTTGGGCAAGACCGGCGGAAAACATGCGCGAAAATTAAATGTCGGAACTTGATGTAATAGTATTTCGAGCGAAATAAAATCGAGAGAGTGCCATTCTCTTGTGCGCGTGTCCACTGTAGTTGCGCGAAGTCTTTGTTTCGAGTAGGGATTCCAGGTGCTTATTCACCGCGGGTTGCGACTGTTCCCAGGTCGTCCCGTGCCAGTCCACGCCAGAGGAGGAGAACCTTGCCGCCGCGAGAGCCAGCCATTACGAATCGTGCAGCGACCTGGCGCCCCTCTAAATAAAATTCGGTTGCGTACATTTCACCGAGAGCGTGTCGGGGGAAACTTAGGAGTCGAGTTGGGGAACGTGCCTGCCGGGCGAGTATCATAATGCGGTAATTGGGGGATCAGTATTTGCCGTGTTACAAGTACCACCTCTTACTTCATGAGTACTTCTTCTTGTATTAGATTGGCACCGGTGAAATGAGAGGAGTGGAACCAAGGCTTGTGGGAAGAGGAGTAACAATTAGAAAAATAAAATATACCTGTATGCAGTCGGTGACTATTGAGAGAACGGTAGAAATCTATAAAAAACAATTGAGTTAGCTAGTGGGAATAAGTCTGAAAAAGGAAGGGGGGTTTAAGGAGGATGTCTTTACTGGCGGCTTCTTTGGCAAGGAGATTCGCCTTCTCATTGCCGGGGATACCCAGGTGGCTGGGGATCCAGGCAAGGGTGACCTGGCAGTTGAAGGCATTGAGCTCACGAAGGAGATTTTTTATTTTGAAAATAGCTGAGACAGGAGAGGAGATAAAGTCGATGGATTGGTCAATTGCTTGAAGGACGCTAAGTGAGTCCGTGAAAATAGTAGAATTGTGGATGCGGGAAGAGAGGATTTGCTCCAAGGTTATTTGGATCGAGAGACATTCGGCAGTGAAAATTCAGGCTAGAGAAGAGATACGAAACTGAAGGCTGAGATTGAGGCGAGGGCTGAAAACCGCTTAGCTGACGTAAGAGCCGGTCGAGGTTTTCGATCCGCCGGTGTAGAAGGAGTTTTGGAGTTCACTATGAAAATTTTTTAGAAAATATAGCTTTGAATTAGGGAATTTTTGGTTACTCTGACTTTTATTGTATGTTGTAACACGGCCAATTTATTTCCCCTATGCCGCGTTATTAGACTCGCCCTGAGGGCTAATTTTATCACGAATTTATTCCTATTATTTTTTTTCTATCACGTCACTCTAATTAATTCCCGGCACAAGTTCGCGACCGATTTATTGTTAATGGGCGCCTAGTCGCGACGGCACGGTACTCCGGCTACTCTCGGTTCAGACTCTTACTATCTCTCGGCGTTGGTTCGTTACCGACGGACGACCTGGGGACGGTCGCAACCCGAGGGACAACTTTCCTGAAACCTACACGAAAATTACGCGAAACTAATAGGTCGGACGCAACGCACACATATACGGGAGAAGGCAAAAAAAAACATAATACCGCACATGTAAATTTCACACAAGAAAATAGTCGTCGCTTTATTCAATCTACTACACCAACTCAATCCCGCATCGCTCGATTCCCGGCACTAACACTCTTTTGCTGACACGCACGCACGCACTCTAG
>JAYJLV010101742.1:0-12015 GCA_036873485.1 Torymus texanus | reverse complement strand
TCAAAATACATAAGGATATGATAGTCAGTGCTCTGGGTTTGACCACTTTCTTTTTTTTGTGTGGCTGTGTTATTAACAATTTTTCTCAAGAAGCAATCATAGCACTTATTATCTCTTCATTATGCTGTTAAACACGGTACAGTAGAAACTGAAAATTGTGAATTTCTAGTAAATATCTGTTATTCACATTCTCTTAATGTTTATAAAACGGTACATTGGTACATTGCATATACGAAGAAACTCTTTTCTCTTCTTGTTGAGAGATAAAGAATTCGTTAAAACTAAAATAACAAGCACTTTCATTTTCCATTTCAACAAAGAACATAAACAATACGAGCCGCGTCGGATTTCAGTGGTGAGCTAAAGCCACCTTGTTAAAAAGTTTCTATTGGACGGATCCATGTATACGCGTCGACGCGCTTGCTCGCTAGGTCGGCGGACCTTTTTGACAATATCCGCTGGGCTTAAACCGAGTGAAATTCAATCCACGTCCGGGGAACGAAATCAATCGAGTCAAAGCGCGCTTCGGCATTCGCGGAACGCCGCGAAAAAACGTGAGATTTTCGGTGCGAATTCTCTCTCTCTCTCTCTCTCTCTGTCCCTGTCTCTCTCACTCGATCTCCTATCTGGTGGTATTACGCTTGGGATCTATCTTTCGCCGAACTAGACGCAGACATACTTTTTTCACTGTTTTTACAATTTCCTTTGTTTTACAGCGATTATTACGATTTCTGAGAATTTATAATATGTTTATTAAAGTTTTGGTATATTGCCGTTAGTTTATCTATCATTAAAGTCCCGAAAATGTACCATCAGTGTCCTCTTGTTAGTTTAGTAAGCCTCTACCTACGGGATTGTACTAAAGAACAATAATCTGAAGGTAAACGTTTGGTTTATAATTATTTATTAAATTAATTGTCTGCTTTTAAAGTCTATGGATAAAAGTGGTAATTGGTAGAATAGCGAATGCGTCAATATATAGTCAATTGTAACGATGGTATTATAAAACGATGTGAATGTTGCCAAAAATCAGCGGAGGTGTCAATTTGTGGCTATAACGTTTTTATTGAAGAATGCTATTTATTTTTAAAAATCATGAAGGATGCATGATAGGGCTTCTGCTTGAGTATCTTTTAGGAGGAAATAGCAGTAACGTTTCATTTCAACATTAAGAAATCAATCCTTTTGAATAGTTAGTGATCTCAATACTTAAAGGGAATCTACAGAGCCTGTATGTGAACCTGGGTACGTTCACAAGATCCTTTGTGGATCCAATAGAATCCATTACAACTCAGTCCTAATCTTGGATAGAGTTATCTCTTACATTGATAGCTGCTGAACTGCTCTTGACTCTTTGAACTTGCTTGCTTCAACAAAGAAAACAGATAAGTGGCAAGCTCTATAAGATTTACATTATCTATGTCCCGTAGTATGTGCGTGTGTAACCAAGTAATTGAAATGAGTATATAATTATATGATAAAGAGTGGCTAGTTATGATATAATAGTAAAAATAGTTTTATACAATCCTCTATGAGTCCCTAAACTATATTGATCTAGTTATTATAATTTCTCAGAGTTGGATCATATAAATAGGAAAATCTATCAGCTAATAAGTATTGCGCTATTTAAAAACACGTATTACCGCTTATCATTTTTTTGTGCAGTTGGTGCTAATTGTGAATTTACTCTAATTTCGAGTTGGGACATCGAAGCTTCTGTCGCTTTATGGAATAACGTTTGCATTTTATGTATTATAAAGAATGTTTATTTAAAACATTCTCTGAAAGTATAACTTTTGCATAAACAAAATATAGTACACGATAGATAATATATTATCAAAACTAAAACTACATTTTTGTAATGATTTGTATTTTCCAAGACTAGAGTTACCTTTGGCTATTATTAATGTCCAATGTTGATGTTATTGATAACACTTTTTAAAGCTTAATTACATTATTATAGTACTGTAAGCTTTCTCTCTGACATTTTATTTCAATATTTTACATTTCTATTTCCCTCATTCTTTTCCACTCCTATTTTACGACTTCACCCTATTCCCTTTATCCATCTCACCCTCTCTTTCGCTCTTTTCGGCGCATAGCGAAACCGTGGAATTTATTAACGCGGCGCCACGAACAGCGAGGCGCGTATAAGGTCGAGCTTTAACGAGTGCCTCGCCCAAATGGAAATATATATCTTCCACTGGATGCACTTATCCACTCTTGGCTAACGCCTACACGTACGGATTAATGGCCTCGAGCGCGAAATTTCGAGCCCCGACGCGTGAGCGCGCGTGATCGTCTCTCGCCTCTCGGTTTTTTGAGGGGAGGACTAGCGTCAGAAAGGCAGCGTAGAGACCGATAAACCATCCCGACGATAACGAGGTTGGAAGCGTGTCGATATCAAGTTCGTTTTCGCACCGCGTCATATTTTCGTGCGTTCCTTTTCTCGATCGTTTTCCATTTCTCAATACTCATTATAGCGTGAATTTTTGGCATGTGTGAAGATTATTTCTTGTTGGAATAGCTTTGACTTTTTTTTACTTTTTAAAAAAATGTTTGTAATTTAGTTTTAGATTGCAGAGATAGATTACCTGTTATTGCAATGTATACTTTTTTAAATTCGATAAACGTAATTTTTACAACTACATAGAGAAATCGTTGTTGCGAGAATCGTTTCGTATACGGTATAATGAAATTTTCATTCTTTAAAATAAACGTGTGAAAATGTCATTTTTACAGTTACAGAACGAAGCTTTCGGTGCTCAGAGAGCGAAAAAACTTTCTAAAGATCCTAAATTTTCCGAATGTATCTTGTGACACGTAGAGAAGAGAGAGAGGCGTCGCGTCGCTAGTCTCTGCAATCTCTCTCCGAGCGATTTGTCACAGTTCTCATGCAAAAAGCCTTTGCCCTACGCGTAAGAAGACGAATACACTTTTCAGACGTGGGTAAGCGCATCTCTCATTCCTTCCTTTCTTTCACTCTCGTCCTCTCTCGCGTCTTTTATTTTGTTTCGTTTTTTTTTTATTTTCTTCTCCTCGCAGATTCTCGTGAACTGTTAGGCCTGCATGTGTCTGGCTTTGGTTTTTATGAAAGTATTTCGTTAAATATATTAAAAAGTGTACTTTTGATAGATTTAAGAATTGTTTCTTTAATAATTTCGATATCAATAACGCCATACAGAAAAGTTATAAAACTTCTTTTCATAATATTCGGCCCTATAGTAGGCATTTATTGTTCTACAAACTTCTTGGATAGAAGTTTTAAAGGTTAGCATTCTATTAGAGAAGGATGAAATTTAAGAGTTACTGTCATTCGCAGTCGTACTTTACAAGTATAGTATTACTTAATATGTGGGGTAATGTAAACAGATATAAGTTTAAAATGACTCTAAAAAATTTATGTAACCGAATTCTTGCTTAAAGACTCACGTCTTTTATCCTATCTTACATTAAATTAGCATTTGTTATTCGATCGATTTCATAATTGTTCAAGAATATTATTGTAAAACAGCTTTTCATTAATAAAACGAATACTAATCAATATTAATACACATTAGTTTCTAACTTTTATATTAAGAATAGGAAATTAAATACGATAATGCTAATATTTGAACAAAAAGAAAAAGAAAGACAACGCTACTGCTGACGCGTTTTGTGTATTGAACAGGTGTATTGAACATGTGCATTAAACGTGTGTATTAAGTAAATATAAGTGGTGAATTGATAATTCATGTTCGAGCGTTTTGTCATTTCTGTAACATAAATTAAAGTAAGTGCTAATGAATCGCAACCATGACGATGTTGAAATTAGCGATCCTTTTCACGTGTTTTTGCGTAAATGGAGTGTTTTCCATTTCTGATTTAAATGAAATAGTTTTTCCATTTTTGAAAAGTTTTAATAAATTAAATGCTCATGATTTCTTAAAAGATCTGAAAAACAGCAAATTCCCAATAAGATACGACGTGGAACGCATGAGAACTGCAACCGATGAAGAACTTTTGACAGATGTAGCTAATTATGAGAACCTGGATCATTTTCGGGTCTTAGATTTCGTAAGTATACATAAAAATATACTATATAATATCAAAGTATTATTATGGCAAGAGTACTTTTGACTGAACAGAGGTGATTAGAAAATATCAAAAGTATAATGAGTATTTTACAGGTTGGCCTTGTCAAGAAAAATAAAGGATACACTGCAGAGGAACACTATGTTACTACAGACGATGGATATAACTTAATATTGCACAGGATAAGTGGTAGTCCTGCATTTCCAAAAGCATCAGGAAAAGATGCTATTTACATACAACACGGATTGTTTCTTTCATCCGATGCTTATGTCTTAAGCGGACCTGGAAAAGATCTAGGTGTGCTTTTCACTAAAAGAAAAATAAATTTTGTAATAATTTTGGTCAAATTTAACTATTCATAGATATTTTTAATTTTTAGCATTTCGTCTAGCTGAATTAGGATATGATGTCTGGTTAGGAAACGCTAGAGGCAATTCATACTCAAGATCTCACGAGTATTTGTCCGCTAACGATTCAAATTTTTGGAATTTCAGGTACAGAATCTATCACAATAACTATCAATAAATGGCTTTTCTTTAATGGAGACGATATTTTTTATTTAAATTATTATTTTAGCTTTAATGAAGTTGGAATGTACGATATGAAGGCTTTTGTAAAGTATATTTTGAAAGAAACAAATGATTTCTTGTTAGATATCATAGGTTATAACATTGGAGCAACAGAATCTTACGTATTTTTATCAAATTATCCGGAGTATAATAATAAAATTAGGCTTATGATTAGCATTGCTCCGCTTGCTTTTTGGCAAGATCCAGATACTGATTCTTCTGGAAAATGTTTACCGAAAACATTCATTGATGAAATTGAGGTATCCACATAGAAATTTCATTGAAATTAGAATCAGAATTCTATAAACATACTATTTTGGTAATCTTTGTTTTCAGAAAATACAAAGTGAAATTGGCGTAGAAGAAATGTATCCTCAATCTTCATTTATGCAATATGTTTGGTATAAATATTGCAGTTCAGGACATGATGATACAGCTGATGTTTGCGAACAGATACTTAAAACTTTTTTCGGTGAAATTGGTTTTTATTTCGACAAGGTATATAATATTATAATATTATTTAATTAAGCAATAAGATTATTTTAATATCTTATACAACGAGGTTCCTGGATAATATCGGTGAAAATAAGAACCTCGATAATGTACGCATATTTTATCGAATTCGTTTGACTCTTGTTCCCGTAAATCCATACATTTATTTGTGTATAATTTTCAGGCGTTGTATTTACGAGTTACACACATGTAGAGCACGACTTTTACCATTGTTATGTCGTGCTCAATTCAATTATGAATCTGATTCTCGCGGACCGTCTAACCGCATACACGTGTATGATATAAGCAATTTCGGGAATCTGCCGACGTTCATCCTTAGCACAAATCAATCCTATTTCGGTACGGGGGAAGAATGATAGTTGTCGCGACTAGGGTAACTCGTTAGAAAGCCGAGAGTACTGCGCTTCTTGGAGTTTTGTGTTCGAATGGTGTTTCTCACACCAGTACTTAAACTTTCTATTTATATTTTTGCCATGAACAGCAAGCGATTTGTATTAAGTTCTCTGATCAAATTGGAAATAATTGCAACAATCTGCTTACACTCAACGCTGGACCTTGCTTTCTAGTCTGTGGACAATGTGACGCGTTTACAGTATATTAACAAATATTGTAGAATAGATCTTGCTATTGTAGAGATTATTCTTCATTTCTTAACATTAACCTTATATTCTCTTCGAAAACGATACACGATATTTTAAGTAGATTTTTTGTTCAATTTTAAGAAGTCAAATCAAATAAATACAAAGTTGATTAAGTATTCACGACCTGATACTCCCTAAATTGGTCGATTTTCAAACCAACTTTCGAATTCGTACATCTTTCAACACTTTCTTTTACCAAACCCATGTATTAACCAATTATCCTATTACAGTTTATGTATCTATGCAATTTTGTAATTTTATTATTCACAGGAGTTATTACAACATATTATGCGTCATGTCCCCGCTGGTACGTCAGCAAAAACACTAATACATTTATTACAACTCATAGATTCAGGTAATCATTATTTACTGATTAGCTAAGGATTAAATATTATTTTTAGCAATTTGAAATCAATATATTATTATAAATAAATCATATTTTTAGGCAAATTTCAAAGATATGATAACGGATTTAGTACACCAGAAAGTTACGATTTAAAAAAAATAACTGTTGCTTCTGCTGTATTTTCCGGATATGAAGAACATTTCATATGCCATAAAGTATATCATAACTTTTTGTACAAACCGAGTATGTTAGAATAGTATGATATTACATATTGAAATTTTTTTTTAGGATTATGGGAAATTACTAAACAGTTCTTCCAACATGGCTATTTATAGACTACAAACTACCGGAGACCTACTTCAGTCTATCGATTTTTTATGGGGTCAACGATCATACGATACTAACAATGCTATTATTCAATTGTTAAAATTGTTCTAAATTAACAGATACATTATCTATTTATAAAATTTTAAATACTTTTAATTTACCATCTTTATATCCTTAAATCCTTGAATCAGTCTTGCTTTCGAAATTTATTTTCTTAATGACACAAACCTTAAATTAGACTCATTAATTAGATTTTAGTCTCATGCAATCGATTATCGAATATATCATATCTATATTAACGAATTTAGACAGAAATAAACTTTTTTAAAAATCTGTTTTTAAATAAATACATTCATTAAAGAAATGCAAATAGAGAGAAGCAAGAAGGGAAAGGGATCTAGTATTGAATTTGCTGCAAAATTTGCAAATTCTGGAAAACTCTGTGACTTTTAGCTATAGTAGATAATGAGATCTTTGAAAAATATTTAAAAACATTCTACGACTATACGGTTATTCTAATTTAAAGAGGTCTTGCACCTATAAATTTTCGAATAATCTATTTTTTTTAATTTAACTTGTCAATTCTATGTTTTTCTAAACCTAAAGAAAAAGTTAAAATAAATATTTAAAAAGTTGAAGAAGATAGGTCTTGAAGAGCGTACTATCTTTAAAAAGACGGAAAAACAGATTTTTTTGTTTTCATGTAATAATAGATACACGTTTTTATAAGAAGTTAAATAAATAACTTTTTGACATAAATAACTTTATAAACTTTTCGTCATATTTTAGTAAAGTAATTATTAAATAAAGAAAATTATCCATATTAATAATTATTGGAAAATAGATAACTGAAAAAAGCATCAAATTCCAAATCAATACCTTATATTCATTCAAAGACGTAAACTTACGAGAGTCTGCAGTGAAAATGTAAATAAAATGAAGAAAATCATATTTCAGTAACTTTTTAATGAGTTTATTTAATGATGCAGTTTAATATTCATATTGAATATTTTAAGTATGATAAAAGCTTCCAACATGACAGAAAACCAAAAAAAAATTTTTTATATTTTTAACACAATATTGTCCTGAATAAGTATAAGTCATTTAAATTTTGAGTCTATAAATTAAGTATTCTCTTAGAAAGTGCTATGAAAATATTAAGAAAACAATTTGAAATTCATAAACCAAGCTTTTTAGACAAAAAATCTTATACAATAAATATTATATAAACTCTTTTCCTTCACAAAATTGCAAACTATTTTTACGCTAGTTAATGTGCGACAATGAAACTAACTTTTTAAAAATCAAAATTTTAAAGATCAAATATCTCAAAAAGTAATATGATTTTGAAGAAAGTTTAAACACATATTGCTTATATCATATGCAACATTGTCTACAAATTTCAAGTCGTTATATATAAAGCCGTCCCCGAGAAATTACGATTTGAGAAAAAGCTCAAAAAAATTTCAACCTCAAATATCTCTTTTAATGGATCTCTTTTAATCCTCTTGCCCATAAAACTCAGCTGAAAAATATTTAAAATCTAATTTGAATACTGTAATCGTTACACAGAAAACGCATTCTTTCTGTTTTCATTATGTTACTTAAAACTAAACAGTAAATCATTTATTTTGTAAATTATATAAGCTTTTTTTTTTAAAATCACATTTTTATTAAAAGCAAAAAATCGTATAAGAACTATTAAAATATTCTTCTTCGAAAATATACGTATTTTTATACCGTTTGAATTGGTATCTCTCCGATGCAAATATCTCAATATGTGATCATGAAAGCGGTATTTGTATACGCACACACATCTTTATCGACATTTTCTAAAAGTTTGTGATTTGAACTTCTAACATCTCTTATGGTATTTCTAGAGCGATTTAATAAAACTCAAAATTTTATTATTGCCAAGTTTCCTCTAGGAGAAAAAAATGCGAGTGCAACCATATTCGGTATTAAGAATCTAGAGATGTCTATAGTAGTAACTTTTGATTTTTTAAATACTTTTTAACATATAATAAATACAAATATTTTTTTAATCAAAGAAATGAATGTAAATTACTTTCCAAATAATTAACCATCTTCCATAATTCCAGTAATACCTGCAATATCTGTTACCAGACTTTATCATACACAAAATTATAATCATTTCAATTACAGTGAGATGGATAATAATCTTAAAATTTTTACGTTATTTATATTTTCAGACAACTGTATGAAAAGTATTTTAATATCAGAGATTCAACATGAAATGAGAATTGCAATCACTACTGGTTGAAGAGAAAAGACGCCAGGACAATATCCATAAAAGAATATGAAGGATGACGAATGGCATCCATCTCAAAAAACTCATACTCTGAATGATAATATCATAAAATAATACTTTGGTATAGAATACCACCATTGTTACCATTTGTTTTATCGATAATTGTTATATTTATGACGTTAATATAACATTTTCACATTATTTTTTTAAGATTTGTTTATTTTATATGTAAAAGATATAGACTATAGTTACAAAAAATATATTTATTTTAATCAGCTTATGGAATTATGAAACTATGAAATCAGAGATAACACAATTTTAATATGAATGAGTTTATTTGGAACACAAATACAGCATAATCTTGCAGACGCAATATTTTTCAATTGTAGTATCGATGGATTGAATTACGTAATTATATTCAATAAAGAGATAATGAACGACATATATCGAATGATGAATATTTTAAATACTTAGTAGATTAGTTTTTATACGCATATTTCACATATAGTTCTTTTTTAAATTGCTTGATTTAAATGGTCTTATAACTTTAGGATTTTGTTGATTACTACCAGTACCTTTTTTTAAATGTAAATATTAATAACACGTTTTTTTTTATTGTTACTTATCATTCTCAAAAATATTCATGAAGATAAAATTACATACGTATACATACATTGTTATATTTTAGACAGCGAGTGAATCATTTTCTACAAAATGATTTTAATGATTGTTATTATTTTTACATCCATACCTATATTTTCATCAGCTTGGGACTGCAGATATAATCAAAGTAAAAATAATAATCTTGTTGATATTTCACTTAAATATTATAAATATTAATTATATTATAAAAATGAATTTTCAACGCTATTTTTTAGGTGCTTATGCTCCAAGGAAGGAACTTGTATTACAATTAGAAAATAAGTTCATACATATTGAAGATGCTGAAGTTGACGTTATACCTTCAAAGAATAACAATTTGGAAAAAAATAAAATGTTCTTGGGAGTTTATCTTTTTTTTATAAAAGGCATACGCTTTACAGGTGCGTAAAAATTGTTGATGTACTACGAAAAAAATGGTAAATGGATTGAAAAGCTAAATCGAATATTTTTATAGGGTATATTAATACAGAAAACACACGTAAATATTTCAATACAACAATTAATAGTTTAACAGGATATCGTTTTAATAATGACAGAGTAAGTAACTATAATTATCACGAATGTATCTGACAAAATTATAAACTTTTTGAAAGTTGGTTTTTATACAATTAAAAATGATATAATTTTTCATATGTAATGCTACTTAGGCTGGGAAATGCACTGTCACATTTCTAGAGGACGAGAGTTACAGGTATTATTAATTTTCATTTTATTTTGAACTTGTATAGAATTCTAAAATATTTTAATCACTTATGGCGAATAAACTCAAATTTTAGAACTAATATTACTTCTGAAGAGGAATTCGCAATTCTCACTTTAGCTGAATCTTGTATTCAATCACATGTTTGCAATGTTGAATTAAATTCAATCGATACGGATGGCAATTTATCCTACCAAAGTACACAGGTTCGATACTATTATATTCAACATTATACGTAAACGACATTAATAAAATGCCATTACAAAAATTTGTAAGCATTTCCATATAATTTAAAATATCAACAGTTATTTATGAGTTAGGAAAAATTTTAATTTTATTTGTTTATTTCTTTACAGTCAGCAGTGAATGCACTTGCAGATTTTTACATAGCAAAGTTATTGAATTATTTTCTTGGCGAAGGTGAAAGCATTGTAATACCAAAATTAAATATAACTTCTGGTGGCTTTTACTTTTATGAACAAGAAGGAAGTGTAGGGTGAGTAAGAATTAGAAAGTTACTGCATCTACTTTAATATTTAAAAAGATAATATATTCATAAATATTACTCTTTCAATTTCAGAGGCCTTGATACTATCCAGAGAACTAAAGATTTATACATAAAACATGAAGATTCTACATATACAATCGAAGCAGGATTTAGAGTATCAGAATTAAGAGCTTCCTTTAACAAAACCATTGTAAGTTTCATGATTACATCGTGTATAATGAAAAGAATATGGATATAGTTTTCATTAATTTCTAGTGCAATCGAGTGAATATTGATATTTATTAATTTTGAGAAATTATAAAATAATTTCAATTTGATTTTTTATTAATTATTAACATGTAATATTTTACAGGTCGGGTGGAAGAGTATAAATACCTTTGGTGATTTTTCGGCTCAAATTCAAGGAATCTCTTTTCTTGCAAAAATTGTAATTAACTTACGATCATGCTCGATATCATTTGAAAGTTTTCAAGTAACTTCATTTAAAAAAATTATAGTAAATATACCACTTTGGAATCTGTTTTCTTTTTCGTATCATTTTAAACCAGAAGAATTGACATTAATGGAAAAATTTCTGATTGTTTACATCAATTCAGAGATTTCGCAACTTAATTTCGATTGTGAACCTTATATTAACAAAATTTCAGATGTACTAGGATGATATTATTGTATACAATAAATATAAGTACATAACAAAAATCATACGTAATTATTTATTAACGTACTTGGATGTTAAATAACATTTTAAAGTTATTTTAATGTCAAGCTGATACCAATTATTCCAAATCAAATATAGATTATAAATATATTGTGTGAAACCGCTTTATACTTTAATCGATTAATGGGATGTTATGAGATCATTGGATTACAATTTTCAGCACCATTCCTATACAGCATAACGTTTTGATATTTATTTAAAAAAGTATTCAATTTACAAAATTGAATTGTTAAAATATTTTTATTAATCATCAAGAAATTCGTTATTTAGTTAAAAATTTTTTAGTTTGATAAAAGTAAAAGTAAAAATATATTTAAATATGGTCTTGTTGACTTTATAAAATTAATAAAAAGTTCTATTTAAAACTTTTCAACCTTTGATATCTGCGGTGGCGACTGTAAAATTTTTTGGGGATTTTTTTTATTTATTGTAGTTCCTTCTAAAGCGGGATAAAATTCTCTACAATTTGAAAACAAGGTTGCGACAGCTATGTTATTGGCCTAGTTATTTATTTATTTTTTGTTTCAATATTTTACAGCTATTCAAAGTCCTTTATGAATCTTATATCGTTCTACCGAGTTATTGGCAAAAACGTTATTTTTTTTTTTTTTTTTTTCGATGTAGACTTTGATGATCGTATTGTAAATAATTGGTAGAATGAATAAGATGGTCGCACGATCCAAT
>JAYJLV010101731.1:0-12016 GCA_036873485.1 Torymus texanus | reverse complement strand
CATAAACACGAGTTAGAAATAGCATGATTTGACGCTCGCGCGCCGCGCTGGGACATTTGACATGAAACGCCTCATATCCATAAAGGATATCGATCTTATCTTAATTCGATGAAATTCAATTGTTCATCTAATACTTTTCCATAATTACAAAAATGTGAAGCTTAAACTGAATTAATTCAATATACCTCTGATCTGACTAGAAAATTTCCATATAAAATTCTCTATAATCCTATCATTTTAATCAAATTTTTAATTTTCCTCGTCAATTTCAATTATATACCCATCGCATTATCACAACTAAAATTATCTCTGAACATAACACGAATACGAAAAAAAAGAAACAAACCTGCAACTTTAAGCGTCATCTCCGGCTTCTTGATCAGCAAGAGATTCTGCGGCTTGAGGTCCATGTGACACACTTTGTGGTTACGCATGTATCTGAGGGCGAGAGCAAGCTGCCTGAGGAACTTGCGACAAACGCGCTCAGCGAGCTTATGCTTGCGTTTGATGAAGTTGGACAGATCGCCACCGTCGCAGTACTCCATCACGATGTAAATGTGCCTGTGGAAGTGTGCATGTGGATTCGTATTGATGTGTTTTGTTCGTTGTCTTATATAATTTTGTTAATTTTCACGAATATGGGTTATACAGTATCTGACTTTTTATATAAATAGCTTCGGTAGTGTTTTCGAGTTGCGGTAAAATACTATCCATTAAATATGTCAATCCGAGTGAGATGAAGGGTACGATCAATAAATTTTCAATTTAGAATTGAGTGACTGTATATTAATATACATACTATTGCTATAAGAACTAAAATATAGTTGACCCTTTTTCGAAATACATGGAGAACCTCTAAGATTGAGAAATGATTGGATTTTGAGAAAGATTCGTATACGTTTCGATTTCAGCGGAAGACTCAATAGTTTTGTCATGATTGTAAAAAGGGTTTGCTTTGGAAATATGTACACATATTTCGTTATTCAAAGTTATATGAAACTGATACATAAAATCATTCAAGTATTAAAATATCCTGCATTGGTATTTACAGTATAGATTTTGTTGATTCACAAAAGCTTTAAACATTCTGAATCAGACGATCGCGAAAAAAAACCGTAACGCCTAAAACTTTTGAGATATAAAAAAAAGGATATTTTGATAACCTCGATAAACACTTTTTATCCTTAAACCAAAACTTAAAAAAGAAAAAAAAGCGATGATCACCGACCGAGCCCATCCAATTAAAAATTTTGCACAGAAACTATACGCACTGTTGTTTTTTCATTAAAATCCCACACCGCGTCTGTACAATAACCTTTCCAAATTAAAAATTAAAGAAAAAAAAAAAAAACTAAACCCACCCTAACACCCCTCAGTAACCAGACTCGTGTACCGCCCCGTGAGAATAACGAAAAAGAAAAACCATTTGACTCGACGTCACAACACACCAACCACCACTACGAATTCCCTAGCGACATCAACGATCTCCTCTCACGTATATACTTACTTATTATACTTGTACCCAACCCCTACCCTGTATATCTCGCGTTTCACCCATTCAATTCCATAATTAACACCGACTCACCCTTCGTCCCAGAAGAAATCACGCATCTCGACGATATACTCGTATTTGAGTATCTTGAGCAAGTTGATCTCAGTGATGAGGTTGTCGACCGCTGACTTGGACAGTGTTGACTTATCCACACATTTGATAGCCACCACTTCGCGTGGTCCATCCTGCAGCACATATACATAAGTTTACATATAATTTATGTATCTCTAGTTATTAGTGATTGCAGTACGTTTAGTTGTAACGAAAAAAAAACATTATTTTTATGTTTATTGAACGAGGAAGATTAGTTAGACGTTTATGAGATGCGAGATATGGAATTTAAGATATGCGTCTAGTCGAGCAGTGATTGTTAATTGACCTATTGGTCAATTATTTAATGGAATTATTAGCAGTAACATAAAAAGCTTAGTTATAATTTATATTAGCTTTTGTTAAAACTACAAAAATTCATGCCTTTCCGACCGAACTTTTTAAATATTAAAACGTTAAATTATTTCATAGCTTCTAGTCTACATTTTATAATATAATATAAATCATTCGATAAGTATACAACGTATATACTATATCTATAATTTCTTCGAAATTCTTCTTACATATTATATCTTTATCCAACCGCAATAATCATATTCGCCGAATTATGGATTACTTGATACCTATACGCGATACGGGTTAACTTTAGAACAATCGCATTGCCCGTAATTATATAGACAGGTATATCCTCTTCTAATCTCATTTGCGCGACCGACGGCGCAGCGTGGATAGTTGGAATACTTGACAGATGTCACTAGCGCGCTGTAGGAAAACGTGGTGAGCACATGCATCGTATGTTACCGGCAGTTCGCGTACCCGCCGTTATCTTTATTATAGATGGCGCTGTATCGACGAAGGGATGTAAATACACCGAGTCAAAGTGAACGCGTATTATACTAATGTTATAAATTAAACGTATGTACGTATAGCTTTGAATTATACATAGTGAGTATATCATAGTTTTGTAGGTCGATTTTTCATTGTTATGAAACAAACCGTGAACGTTACTCCCACCTTCTACCTTTTTATATACAAAAATCACAGCCTACATTCCTCTCAAAAAAAGACAAAACGTCATTTCCGTCGACCCCAAACAACAACATATATCAAATCGATACCCTAGCGTACATACAGCATTCCGCATTCACCCCAAACTATATAGTATAACACATACACGCGCGTCGCGCACGAATTTTCTAACCTCGACGCGCATAGGCGTCTGCTCTTCTTTATCACATTCTTCTCTCAATTTCGCACGTGCTTATCGCGACAACCAAAGCAGACCGTATTTTGCCGTAGCGACAGATACGTCGAGTCACTATATACACTTACCCTCTTGTAAGCCTTGTACACAGTGGAATAACTACCGGCCCCAATCTTCTCCAGGATGTTATAATCCTTCACACTTGGTAGACTCATAGTTCATCAACTCTACACGTGTTTTTAAATTCTCCTTCTATCCAGTGACATTTTTTTCACGTAACATTATTTTTAATGGCTTTAGTAGCCACGCGTGTATCTTAGCACCAACGACGACGACAACAACACATACGACGGCTGCGACGCCTGACAGGCCTGCCACTGTGCAATGTGCTTGTTCCAAGAGAGAGAGAGTGAGAGGGAGAGAGAAGAGAATGTATTATAAGCATCGCGTGTATATCGTCCGTCTTTGTTGCGCGCGCACAGTGTCGTCGCCAGCGCGGAAAGACTTCAGGGGCACACAACGCGTTGGTTCTTTTTTTGATGCACGCGCGTTTTTTCTGCGAGGGCAAAAAGTGTATGCGAGGATGTCCGGTAGTATGGAGTTTATGGGAAGGAAAGCATTGGATGGATTTATGTTGGATTTAATAAGGTTTCGAGGTGGTTGTAAAGTAGTTAAAAAGTTTCTTGGTGTAGGGAGGAAAAAACTTTATGATTCTTTTTTATTGTTGTTTTTGTTTTGTTCATTAATAGTTTATTCATCAACAGTGTATTTCCTGGATGTTGTTTGAGAAAAACTCAAGATATAATGTTAAAAGGTGATATTGATTTTGGATAACTATACAAGTACTTGCCGGTATTATAGTATTTTTCATATCTTTTTTACTTATAAAATTTTCATCAATTTTCACAACCACGCACTATTCTTCAAATCTCTCTGAGTACGATACAACGAGGATTTATATCTATGAAAAACCAAAATTTAAAGTGAAATAAATAAAACTACGTTATAGGAATCTGTATTGATGTATTACCTAGAAAATCTAATAAAAAAAGTACTTTTACAAAAAAAAACTTACTCCTTTCATCATAACCCAAAAAACGTATATTTTAAAACTCTCCAAACGACTACCGATCTTAGATGCTCTCCGTTTACAATCTTCCTCGCCGTCGAACATCTGTCTGTCACCTGCGGGACACGCCTGATACGTTATTACAAACCTTGGCAGCCGCTGCTGCGGCCATCTACACCTGGAAAAGCCCGGTGGTTACGTATAATTACCGAAGAAATCTGGCCGGCTGTTATAATGTTCGCAAAAGCAAAGATTGGTGCGGTTTTGGTGCAAGAGAGAAGTTGAAAATTTTATGGGGAAAGGGTAAGAAGGAATAATTCGTAGAAGTCTAATGAATGTTTTATGGGAAAGGTTTGAGTAGTAATGGCTTATTACTCGATTAAGGATTATATAGAAGAGCGAAGTTATTAGAATTTGTACGAGGATCGTGAAATTTGAATTTTCAATTTTCAACTATCGAATTGAATTTTAATGTTACATGCGATGATAAAGCGTTAGTTTAATGAACTTGATTTATAATTGTTTCCTGGCTTTATTTTTAAATTCAAGATTGTACGCGCGAGGAAAACACAATGAGTCATTGTCTTTCTTTTACATGGATTGTAAAAACATGTAGTCGAAGAAGATTTGCTTGATCGTATCTTATTTTCTCTTATAAGAGAACAAAATTCAACGACTTTATGAGATCATTAACGCTTTACTAAGTTGGCAGTTTTTTAGGCAAACGCAGCAAATCAGCGGAAAAAAGTGCCGCGTAAGTGTTTTAGTGATGAACTACAAAATTAGATGCCGCTCGCCTGTACAATTCACGTTTCATTGCATCTAAGCGATTCGAAGTGGGATCGACAATTTCGCCTAATTTAAAATCGATCGCCGAAGTCAAATAACCCTGATGAACTGCGATTTTACAGAGAAGAAAGTGCGCCAATAACAGTACGATTTATCGTATTCTCGAAATAAGCATTTTCGGTAAACAAAAAGAGTTTTTCCACATACAAATTGATCATTTAATGATACATGCGGCTTGTTCATTCAAATTTTCCGCATATATATACTTGCGCAATATAGAATTTTAATTCGTTATGGTAATAATATAGCCTTAAACAATTCAACATTATAAACAAGCCAAGAACAAACACAATGATTTATAAATTCACAAATCCCGGATATATAAAAAACAAAGTCAACATATTTTCGTTCTTTAAAAACAGAATCCATTGTTCTTTGCGCTTCAACAAACAGGTGTATAACACACACACACACATATATATATACACACACACACACACACACACACACACACACACACACACACACACACACACACACACACACACACACACACAAAACTTTGGCACGAATCTCAACCTTATCACACAAAGATTAACCCACGCGTCAATCTACATTCTCTTTGTCTCTTCCCCCACATCCAAAATTTCACACCGTATCTCCCTACCACTCATAAAAATTTAAATCCCGCATCCATCCCCCTCAAGTCCCCTCGACGCTATACGCTCTTGTCGTATCAGCTGAGCACCCCACACATATATACAATCTCGCTTAAATATCTCGCACCTCACTTCAGACCAGTATACCCGTATATCTTTCTACCCGTTCATTGCACATATAACTTCTTTCGCTTTGCTTGGCCTCCTGCCTCTATACGCGCCTGTTTGTCCTCCTCTTCCACCCCTCCTGCCTACCCACCACTACCGCCTCCTGCACATCCACTCGAACAAAGACACATACGGAAGAAGTGAGAGAGAGAGAGACAGAGAGTGGGGCGGTGTGTATAGAGCGCAGGGTCAGAGGCAGTGCGAAAAGCAGCAGCAGCAGACGTACGCGGGAGCTTCGCGGGTTGTGAGCTGCTGTGGTGAGGACAGATAGCGGCGCAAGCAAAATTTCCAGTGGTTGGTTCATTGATTGATTGATTGATACGTACATAATTATACAATATACATAATCAAAATTTTGGTGTATAAAAATTCGATGTCGGTAGTGCGTGTATAAGTGTGTGTATACATATGACCACGAATAGAGAAATATAAAGGTGTATGTACCCGGATAGTGCAAACCAAAGAAATTCTCTTTGTGCGTGAGAGGTGCGCAGTGTACACAAGGAAGTGTAGTAACTGATAATGGGAAGACATACTACAATCGTGCGTAGGTTATAACGCGATAACCCAGCCCCGCATATATATATATATACACACACACACACACACACACGTTATAAGTGCGCCACAGCAACGACGACAAAGAGATCAGCAGAAGGGGGTATTATAGTGGGGGGGACAGAGACCGGATAATGCCAAAAGTCAGAAGAAGTCAGTGATCCTCTCACCGTCTGCCGTGCGCGCGTGTTGTTGCGCGTATATTTAAACGCCCGCTCTTTCTCTCTCACTCGTTCGTATATACATATATATACCTATATAGATATATATCTATACATACGGAGGCAGCTGTGAGCGCAAGCTGCGTGCTATATAGCTATAGAGCGTACGATCATATTGACAGTTGGCGGTGTGAAGTCAGCCGCTATATTAAACACACGGATATATACACACATGTATACAATTCTTCCTCGCAAGCAGCAGCAGCAGCAGCAGCAGAGCAGCAGCCATTGCACACTATGCTGCTCTGAGTTGTTTTATGTCGGTTGTGAGTGAGAGATAACGCGCGCGCAAGAGGATCACAGAATATATACAATTATTTGTCATAGTGCGCGTTTTTTATTTATATATATATACACAACAAAAGGAAGAAGACGACCAAAATAAGACCTCGGTACTGCTGCTGTAGCTGTTGTTATAGTTTGTTGTTATTATAAGTTGTTGTTTGATGAATTGTGCGCGGGTTGATTAGTGTGTATATTATATACATCTATATATACGCGGGACGAGGTGCTGCTACTGCTGTTGCGAGGACACGTAGCAAGCAATCAAGGTAGGTAGGTGATAATCTTCCTTTCTCTCTGCTGTAAATATAGACAGTTGCGATTTGGGTTTCCCCCTTTTTTCCGTACGCGTGGATATTCGTTGGGCCGTCGTTATACACAATTTTTTGGTTACGTAAACAAAGTCCACCGAGAAACTTAACCTTACACTTTTTAACGCGTTAAATATACCTATCAAAATCTCTGCATATATGTATGAAAGGTCATCGTCGTCGTGTTCTTTCATTCTCTCGTCGTGGACCCTAAACGCGGCCAAGGCTCGCTTGAAAAAGTGTCACTGCGAAGGTTCTCTTCTCTCCTCTTCTCTTCGCCTAGCGCGCCTCGCGTATTATACCAAGTCAAGGTTAAGAAAACTTGCGCGCGCGCTCGTGGGGCTATAAATACGAGTGCGCACGACGAATGCCCGATCCTGACATTTCCTTGCAGTATAATAATATGTGTGTACTCTTTTTTTTCGGTATCGCGGCCGTTAGGAGGTTTTGAGATCGCTCGCTCTGGAGAAAGAAGGCAACGGGGAAGTAGGCCTCTCTCTTGCCTGCTTCGCAACGCGAATGAGGTTATATTGCCCGCGTTACGCTGGTATAGAATGTGTGTATCGTGTATGTTGCAAGTTTGTATATAGAGATATACACGTATAGAGGTATAATGGGTTTGACGAAGGATTATAAGTATATATATTGAAGGAAAGGTTGTGTTTTTGCCGTGTTGAGCGCGATTGTTTACCTCCTGTGTGCGTGCGCATATAGCATGAGCGCCAAGTGATTTATGATGTTTTGGGGGAAGCCTAATCGAAGGCGCGCGAGCGCGTGTATGCTTTGTCTTCCCCCTCTTTTTCTTCGCAATGCATGTTGTCATGCGTGTGAAAAATAAAAAAATGCAAGATTCGACTTTTGACGCACCTATTAAGAATGCAGTTGATAAAGGACTGGATTATATTTAATTTATATCGGAGAAAAATTAAGTCCGTGACCTCGCTTAGATGATACTAGACTGAGATTCTTTGAGAAAAATTTACGGTGCATATAAGAGTAGTTTATATACTTAGGCGCGAAGAGCCCTTTAATTCAATTGTCGGTATTGTCTATTTTTTTTTTCGTCGTTAAGACTAAGTCTTGGGAGAGGCTAGGTCTACTTGAAATGTTTCTTTAATTGGTATTAGGTGGAGTATAGTGACAGGGCAGTTTAGTTCGTTAGAATTATTTTCATTTTAATGAGGGATCTCGTTTGATCGAGTCGATTTTAATTGAGATGTAAGTGACGTTGGATCTGAAATTAAACGCGTTTCAAGTAAGAGTGATCGCATTTCTGGTAATGACTTTAATAATGCATTGATTCTGCAACGAAAATTCATTAAAAAATTATAATTTCACATTCATTGTATTTGTACTTATTCTTTGTACAATGAAACGCAAAATAATTAAATAATATAATCAATACACGCGATATCCAGAGTCAACTCAACTAATATACAAACCTCAAAACTCCATTTCTTTCGCTACAAAACATATAAACTCCCATCATGCATCTTTTGCTCCCACATATAGCCAAGCAGACTTGATAAGCAGAATACGTGCTGACCTCTGCCAGCGTTCGACGCAAACGTGTAGGAAGAGCAGCTGAAACATGTGTTCGCTCCGGGACGCTTTGCGTCGTCCGATGGCGCTGGCGTTCGTTTATTTTGGATGGATATTCATGAATTTGAGTGCGGGTGGGACGGCTTTTACCGTTTTCGCAAAAAATATGAACGGTAAAGTCGCTTTTGATGTTTGGAAAGATTGTAAGTGTCTTTGTTTCGAATGAATTGGGAGGAGGGGATAAAACAGTAAATGTAAAAATGAAAGGGTTGAATGTTTTCGTTAGACGGTTTTTATAGTTGTATTGAAGAGGACTTTTGTAAAATGTTATCAATGAAAATTTTGAAATTACTTTCGTTTTGAATTAAAAAAAAGTTATTGGTTCTTTTTTTTCCTTTGTTGAAAAGTTTAATATATGTTGGAAATTATATTAAAATTTGTATAAACTTTCAACTATCATAGAATAGTGTTACGAAAGGTAGCATTGTTTCACATCTACATTACCTGTAATATAAAAAATATAATATTATCATCCAATTGATCCAATCTTTATTTTTAAACTTATACTTTCTTATTGGTTTTTCGTAACATTATAAAAAACCGCGAATGTTGCTGATAAATAATACTATAGTATGTAATGAAATAATGAAACAGCGAAATGTTTCCTAGCAATTTCAAATTGTTCTGTTCTGTAACACGTGCATTAACAATAACGCAACTCCTTGGCTTTCACGTGTTGAGTAATGTTTTCGTTAGACAAGACTGCAGCACAAAAGACGCGCGTGCGAACAGTTTCCTAGAAACCTACCTAATATAAAAACTTTAAAAAGTCATTTGCTTGAAATTGAATAAGAACTTCATTATTTTACTTAACTTTTGAAAACTTTAAAGAGACGCGAGAATACATGTAAAAATATATAAGTAAATTTCTGTCGTTAATATCCAGCGCGGCTGTATTGATTTTATCAATTTTTTTCACATTTTTCTTAGACCTTGAATGCTTGCATTAGCACTCATCGGTAAATATTAAAATAAAAACAATATAAACGCACGATAATAACAAAACCAATGAAACATACTGTTGAGGCGTAAAAGTTTTAACTTTTACGCGTTCTGGAGAACACACGCGATTTTTTTATTCCCGACTTTATACTAATTAATATGTAAAGAACAATTATACTTTAGTTAACAATAACAAAATAGTAAATTTTATTAAAAAAAGTAAAATTGCTTAGAAAATGAGTTGTTTGCTAAAAGTTACAATGATTTTAGGGTGTTGACCAATGAAGTTATGGTGAATTTATAAAAGTAGTGTCGTATATGGTTTGACCAAGTTTTCCGTAAAAAATATATATACGCTACCGCGATTGAGAGATGAATCTGTCTGCATAGCACTACTGTTTTCGCCTGTCTGTCAATTAAGAAGGGATCAAAGATGCTAAGGTTCAAATTCATAGACGAACTTATAAGTAAGGTTTGAAACAATGCGTATCTATATATATCAGACTTAAATTCATCTCAGCGACTATGAATTCGGGTCTTCAAATTTTATTGGCGGAATGTTCGCTGATTATGTACAGTATTATGTCGCGAAAGCGCATAGGGATCGCATACAAGTATTCCCAAACGCCAAACTCTAGAATGTCATGAAAAAAGGATGGGGTCATAAAATTTTAGTCAGTAAATGAGTTCGTACGTTTTCTTAACCAATTTCATTATTTAATAAATTAATATTCGAATGTTTATTTGGAAAAACAATTCTGTCAGGCGATCCGTATAAGTAAATACTCTGCCTAGAAATTTTGTTTAGATTCTATCATTTCCATGAGAAACGCCTGTTTCAAAACTAGATCAAAATTCGAAAATACAGATTCCGACATTGTGGTCTTTATTTAATTAAATAAGTTCTGAGTAGGTTTTTGAAAAAAAGAGCTATCAGGCGCTTCGTATATGTAAATATTATATTCAATATGTTTTAGTCATATGCTTAGGTATTTAGTATAATTTCCATCGATAGTTTGTTAGTTTAGAATTTTTGTTGTCTTCAATAAAAACCAATAAGCACGTTTATATTTGCTGTTGTTGCATCATATAAACCATTTCGACAGTATACCTCACTGTAAAACACACAAAGAGCGTGTAAATATACAATGAAAACAAACTCATTATCATCCAAGCCTCCAACCTTTTAACCCATTCACAATTATCTTTTCATACGGTACCTTTCGCGTTTCATCCCAAAACCTACGTACCAACATTGTACAAATTCTCCGTTACTTTATATACCTCTCAAGCCATCTTAAAACAATTACTCAGGGAACTCCTTCAACCGTGGAATTCAACAGAGCATGACTCAATTCGTCCGATCGTCGTCGCTCTGAAATTACGCACGGATCGGCTTCAATTGCGCGACCGACACAGTGCACGCCTCTGTCTCTAGATACTTACCTCTTTGTTTCATCGACATTCGGATTTGCATCGAGCTCTTGTATCTGTTCATTTTGAAAGTCAATTTTTACCTTATTTTAACGGAGTAATACTATGGCAGCGATTTAAACACCCACGGTGTGACACATCATCCCGGAATTCCACGAGTAAGTGGCTATATATATATATATACAGTTCCGTAAAAAAAGCGCGTTCAAAGATTTTTTTTTAAGCTTTGCTACACATAACCCCTACACGCAGGTATCCAAAGCCACAGCACGACAGCCGGGGTTTCTGTATGACTTCGGAGTTCCAAACCGAAATGCTTCCTTTATTACGGAACAGCCTATTTTTACTCGATTGGTATTTTCCGAAGGCTACGCGCTATACCGACACATACCTATAGTAATGTTTTTTTTTTTATTCTACAATCACCTCGGTCACGTGTTTACTTCCGTAATTATTCCTATATTATTCATATAAAAACACTCTACGTATCTAAAATCATCATTACTATATATTAACACTCGTGTTAAATTACAAACCTGTCGCATCTATATAAATTATAGCGCAATAGAAAATGCTCCAATACTCTTTATAGCACTCAGAAAACGATCTTCTTGTACCAACAACAATCTGCCTGTCGGAGGAAGATTTCCGCTAAAAATAGGACCAGGAGGTTATCTTCCTATATGGAAGAAGGAATTGTCTTGCAACAGGGTATCACGATTCCTATAGCGGGATGTTGATTTTTGGCACAAGAAGAAATTTTTTCTCGGGAGGAATTTTACTTCAAAACCGGAGGATCGTTTTTCTGAATGTAGCTATCAAGACTTTATCACACGCACATATACACACAGACACACGCGCGTGCACATGTATCCACGTGGTCTCGTGTCAACAAGCATTCAACCAAACTCACAGGAGGTGAAAAATTAAAGATGAAACTTTCTATCTCCGCTGCAGCAGAGCGAATTTTCAAACTCCCTTCTGTGCCTATATACAACACTACACACCAAAGTTAGTTCCCTCGCTATATTTACACATAGCCGCGCTAAAATACGAGTTTTGTTTACTTCACGTACACACATACGCTGGTGTATATACAGTATATACACACACACACACACACACACACACACACACACACACACACACACACACACACACACACACACACACA
>JAYJLV010101720.1:0-12017 GCA_036873485.1 Torymus texanus | reverse complement strand
TGTGTGTGTGTGTGTGTGTGTGTGTGTGTGTGTGTGTGTGTGTGTGTGTGTGTGTGTGTGTGTGTGTGTATGACGATAGCACCAAATCCATAATAAAGATAAATTTATTATCGAAATACCAGAATTAATTTTCAGGGACAACAATAATCCACGTATTTATACTTGCATATACCGCCTATATATATAGTTTATCGAAGTATAACAAATAATTCCTTGTTCTAAAAGCACTATATCAAGTGTAAATCTTTCTATGAGCACCAATCGAAAACACTTTTCATCCGACTCGACTGAATCACTGTCAAAAAGAGTGTATACTAATCGAAAAACACGATCGGTATACGATCCTCGTATACCTATGCCAAAGTCCACATACGTACAGCGAACTCGCGTCGACACAATAAATCGACAGCACACTGTGTGTGTATATATATATATATATATATATACACACACACACACACACAGCAGACTTGCACAGCTATAGTATAGCAAACAACCGACGAGACACACATGTGTGTGTGATGTGTATATGTACTTGAATATACGTACGGTTCATCCACCGAAACCTGACCGACCGCATTCCTCTTGCGAAAAAAACGCGACTTCTGCGAGAGACTTGCTATAAACCTGGAAATTATTCCCTTTTTGTTCTTCCGTTCTGTCAGGGATTCTCTAAGTATAATGAAAATTTTCAGCTGTGGCTTTTGCTGCCTGCGTATATTATATACATGCGCGTCTGCGCGTTATAACCTGACGATTGGACGATTGTATAAGTATATACGAGAGTTTGCTGGATGGACTTTCACATTTTTACTTTTAAAAAGACGCAGGTGCGAGTTCGACTGTTAACTTTCGATTTTCGTGTGTGTGTGTGTGTGTGTGTGTGTGTGTATACATACACACACACACACACACGTTTGTCACCGTATGTTCTCAATGTTTTGCGGCAGTGTATCTTGGTTAAATTATATTATAGGTTGAAATGTATAATTGTTGCAAATTGATTGTAGTGGTACTCGACACTTTAGGAATGTGAGTGACGATGATGGAGAAAATCTAACTATTTTTTCTATTTATAAATTTAGTGCTACTAAATAATTCAAGAACTCGGAGATATAAGATAAGTATATGTTAAGTAAACGCAGCAAGTAATAGCATCATTTTGCAATGCAGAAATTGTAGTGAAAAAGTTGTTGTCGTTAATAATAATAATGTTAATAATCCACTATAAATTATAAAATTACGGATGGAACTTCGCCAAATTTATCATGACCGTTCAGTAGTCATAATTAAAAAATATACCGAGAAAAAAAATTTTGTGGTAAAATTTACCATTTTCTATATAGTAACCATGAAATAAACTCATATTTTCAGGAATATGACTATTATGTATAGTCAAAGTTCCTATTATTTTGTAAGTAATTTTTACTATTTTTTCTACATTTACTATAAAAAATATTAATATTTATCACAAATGGTTGTACCACTCAGTATACCGAATGACACAAGGTTCGACGACCGATCGAAACCGATGCGCGCAACGAAGTAAAAGCAGCTGAGCGCGCGAATAATAATAAAATTGCCCTCCACGCGCGTGTAAGGTGCATGCATATATGTACACTGACGAAGGCTACACGCGTGTGTTCTCGATATACATGCTAAAGTCACGCAATATCAAAGAAAAAAAAAAATTAGAAAATGATCGCGTCACTTTCACCCGCAGCGACGTATGTATACATGCACCGTCACGACACGATAGGTTTTAGCTGGAATTTTGCAATATTTTTTTTTCCTCGTCCGCGTTGTGCGTCGAGCTTGACGACGCGTATAGTTGTCGTGGGAATGTTATTAGATTTCTATATGAGGACAACGAGAAAAGGATGTGGATTATAGTTACTTTTATATCTGACGTTCGCTAAGGATTTTCAATGCTATTAGAATGCCAGGATTATACATGTAACGTGCGTAATTGTACATAAGTAAATTTATTGTATGCATGGTTCGATGAAACTCCCATTGCTGATTGGCTATTTGCGATTTTATATAAGTATTATACAGATCTGACAGATTTTTATTATTTTATCTTGGTGCGTGAGAATGAATATTGTCTCTGATTTCTTAATTTGTTCATTAAATAACTAAATTTTTTTATATGACTATTACTTTTTTTAATGCTTATACGAACATTTTTGAAACATATAATAAGGTGAATTAGTCATGTTTTGGGGTAAAAATGATAATTGTTAATGAATTATTGTCTGAACTCGAATATAATCGAACATAAATATGACAAATTATTTACAATCTACTGTTTACATTTCATTAATGTATAGTCTGTTACAATTGATTAGTATGATAAAAAACAAATAGCCATGTGCTTGTGTTGTAACGTATTAATAGTGTATTATTAATTCAAATTATGATGTCGTTTCAATAAAATTGCATGAGTTCTCAAAGATTTGCATATTAAAAACATAAATTAAAAGCAAAATATATTCGAAGTTCTAGTTGATTCATCTTATCTATTCTTTTTTATAAATATACGCAAAACTTTATAAGCATAGAGAATTCCATCCAATCATAACACATCATAAAAACAATAAAGTATTTTTAAGAGGAATGTATAAACTAATAATCTGAAGAAAATCGAAATAATAAAGGACTATAAAAGTAGTTTGGATATTTATACTAGGCACTGAAAAAAAATCCATATTCTGTTCTATGACCTTCTGATCCTGCCACTAGATAACGCGAAACCACATCTTGATAAAACAGTTCCAAAACGATAATAAAACTCAATTGTGAGGAGCTTATTCTACTCAATATGCAAAGGAAAAAAAAACTTTACACCTTTGTTATAAAAATTATTAATGTTAAAAGTATCAAAGTTATATATAAGAATAACGATAAAATGTTTTAATAACAATTTCACCAATTTTTAGATGAAATTCTTGTTGACCTACTTAAAGAATATTATTAGTCGCTTCCGGCGTCCACAAAAATCCTCATAAATATTCACCGAATAAATAGTCGTTTGCACCTCAAAGAGGAACGAACTTATATAATCAAAACTTTCGAAATGAACGTTTTCCCATACACAAAATAACACACCAGTATAGCAATCGACTTTCTTCCGGCTTTTACACAAACGCTACTATACATAACAGTAAAAGAAACGAAACGCGAAAAAATTTAACACAATCGCATCTCTATCTCTTTCTCTCCGAAAATATCCAGGATCGAAGAAACCCGGCACAAAGGACGTATAGACGTGTATATTTTTGCATATATATATATATATATTTTTCTATATATAATACTCACTTGATCTATAACTTGAGACGCCTGCGCACACAGATATAGTACACACAGCCGCTCACTATATACAGGTATGTATGTGTGTCTGTGTACACGAGTGGTTACAGCAGCTATAATAATACTTCGCTTGGATCAATTATTTGCCGTCGTCGCGGAGATGCGCACACGCGCGATCTGTACATATATATAAAATAATTCACCAAACTAAAAATAAAACCACCTCGATAGACACTATATATATATACTCGGGTGACCGTGAATATATCGCGGTAAGGTAACCTCGCGCACCCGCGAAAATCGATGACGTAGGGGAGGGGTTCCTTAACCCAATAACTACGTATGTGCTCTATACGAAAAGTAAATGTGTATATATATGTATGTATGTGCGAGTGAAGAAAGAGATAAAGCAGCGAGGTTCTTTTCTCTCTCGCTCTCTCTCTCTTTCTCTCTCTCCGCTCAGTAGCGCGACTCGCGAACAACTGAGCTCACGCGCGTCCAGTCGTGCGAGTATATAGTATACGTATTAAGTACGAGGCGTACAATCGACGTTGTATAGTCGTGATGACGAAAGAGAGAGATAGTGAAGTATGGAGGGAGAGAGAAAGAGAAGGGAAAGAGGAATTAGCAACGAGTGCGAGGTTATTTAGAGTCTACTGTTACTTTCAGTGCGAAATTTTCGAAGCAGATTATATAGGTTTTTAAATAATTTCGACAAACCGGAAGTAAAATTTGTCCGTGCTTTTTTAGTGCAAAAGTACACAAGTATTCAAAGTCATCTTTCGTAAGGATCCGTTATAGTATATGCTAAAATTCCATTTATATGTAATATGCGTTTATTTATTAATGATATTATAAAGACTACCGTTAGAAAAAAGCCTTTCACGAAATTATTGCGGGTGCGAATATAACGTTTTTGGGATACAAATATAATTATGTCGTGTTTCGCAAATGGGTTCACAGTCTCGCTATAAAAATCCGAGAAAATATTTGCAGTCCGTCTGTATAGGAGAAAGTTCGGAAGTAGCGACGGGACATGTCTTTTCATACACACACACACACACACACACACACACACACACACACACGCGGGCATGTTATAGCAAACAAAACTAGCACGCGTGTGATATATATATAAAATAAATTTGGAACAAGCATACTATACTCATTTTGATATTATGATGTTGTACTATAAGCGCAGGTAATAGTATTTGTAGTGTAATTGTATAATAATAATAATACGCGTTAATAATATTTGGGAGATTTATTATTATTCTGGTCATCTAGAGGTATACTATTTTTCATCCGCTTTTGGTACTTTTGGTTATACTACTTCACCGTTTTACAATACATTGTTTATACAATGATTTCCAATAGTTTAAAAACTATAATTAACATAATGAAAAATTATAAATTTTTGAATTTGTATATAGTGCATTTTTGACACAGGTAATCATTGTATGGAACGAAACAAAATCAAAAGAAAGAATCGTTATAACCGGCAAAAAATATACTTAAATATCGGAAGATTTTTAAAGAAAAAAAAAATGAAAAAAAATACATCTCATGAGAGATATCATACGACGCGCTATATGCTCGAAAATTATCATTGCCGGCTACTCTGGAGCTATACTGCAAGTGAGCACGTGTTCAGTTTTGCATGTTCGATGCGTGCATTTAAAGCCTATACATCGTCTTCCGTAGATACAATCGTTTATTATCACGCACTTCACGCATCGGGCACTCAAATTTTTATCAGCTGCTTTTGATATGTTGAGCACTTGACTTTTTGTTAATTCAACACGTAATATGTTATTGTGTATATGAGAAAATCTCTGGAACCTTTAACTGTTGGGAAACTGTTTTTTTTAAAGTAATTTATTGCTTATATTAGCGGAGCATGTGAAGCACATAATCGAGACAGGGTGTAAAATCTTCAATTTTAACCTAGAAAAGCAGTCCTGCAATCTATATTAGTGTGCCATGCAAGCTCAAGACTGGGGATGTACAAAACTGTCTAAAAAAGTTGTCGAAACCGGTTTCAGCGACTACTTTAGACAGTTTTGTACATCCACACAGTTGTGCCTGTGTGGAACATTAATATAGTTTGCAGGACTAGTTTTCTACCTAAAAGTTAAAGGTTTTGCACCCTGTTTCGTTGGTTGCTTCGCACGCTCCATTACTACTAGTAGCAATAAAATACTTACAAAAAACAGTTTCCCAAAAGTTAAAAGTTCCGAAGATTTTCTCATATGTATATTATATTTAGTTCTCTATTTTTATATGTTCCATCTTCGTGCTTGTAGAATTTTCCATTTTCAATGAAGATTTTTTGTACCTTTAAGCTGTACTCTTAATTGAGTATATTGATAGTATTGGTAAATTTATTAGACTGAAAATATACGTTATCATCCTACTTTGCAGGGGTCTTTCATTTATTTATCACTACTGGATTGCTTCATTATATTACGTTCAAAACAAATGGTTCACCGATTTGTACAATTACAATCAATTTTAGTTTATAGTCAACAAACATAAAACCTATAACTTGTATAATCGTTACTAAAACAAGGGAATATAAAACTTAGAATGGGAATGTTATATTTGTGGAAAACATCTTTAACATGGCTTTTATAGTATTAATTTATTTTTACTATCTAAAAAGGATCTCAATATTTTGTTAAAGTAATGCATTCAAAAAATTGTGAAATTTTCTATTATACACAACGTTTTTTTAATGCCAGTAGTTTGTTGTTATTACATTATCATAATAAATATTTTGAAAGCAACCAAAGCTTGAATTACAACTTTTTATGTTCATTTCAATGATGCTTTTGTTAGTTATTATATAACATTAAAGATTAAATAACTCATACCCTAAAAGCAAGAGCGAGATAGAGAGAATTACATGTACTAGGTTCCTTTTTTAGATGCTCGAAATTTACATTCAAAACGTGTATGTGTGTGTGTGCGTGTGTGTGTATATATAGTCATATAAATGTACCTATAAAAAGCCTGTAATATCTAGCAGTGACTAGAAAAACTTATATATTTAGTTAAATATCTAACTAATTAAGAGTGTCGTGCTTTTTATGACTTAATTTTATATTTACCGAAATTTAAGATCTTTAGAACTTAATTATATCTTCAACGATAAATGTAGTAACTATAACTTTTGATTTCAACTATTTAGAATTTAAATTCAGCAGCTAATCGAGTTCTATGGAAGATTTGAGATCTTTATAGTCTTTCGCCTACAAATAAATTTTTATAATAAAAATAAAAATGCAAAGTGATAAATAAATTAAATCTACAAATATTGTATTCAACAAAATTAGGTTATCAAATAAGCGCAGGACTTAAAAAGAGATATAAAGATTGAAAACCCTTAAAAAGTGAATTTGTGCGTTCAGCAAATCCCAAAAGTAAAAGTCATTAAATTCAATCGAGATCATGTAAAAAGTTTATGCATTAAACCTCTATTTTTGCATATTAAACGTTCATTACAGTATAAAAAAAAATTATTATTTTACTTGTTAGAAATTTATCTCCGTTACGTACATCAAATGAAATGCATAAACTTTTTACGCACAGATAATTTGTTCAAATGTTAATTCAAATGTCACACACACACACTTATTTGTGTCTATACTCGCCGGTAGTATACTGGTGGTGGTATGGTTGACACGCGTGCGGGAGCGCGCGCGTTGAGTCAGGCGAGCATCGAACCATCGAACGCGTCGAATGATACGCCAAGCCAAGGCCACGCGGCTGATAAACTGAAAGGTTAGCACTGTCGTCCAGCACGGCGTATTATTTAATTCGCGCTATCGCGGCTAATTTTACCTCTTTTTTTTCCTTCTTTCTCTGATCCATCGTCGCGAATTTGTCATCCGGCTCATGGCGTGATGGATAAAGTGTGCAATATCTTTTTCACTTTTATCATTTACTTAATCTTTTTTTTTGTTTTTATAGTAATTTAACGATAGAGACAAACCTGAAAGTGTAGGATTTATTTTAGATTTTCTCAATTTAATTCGGATGAATTTTTTTTTTTTTCGAGAAAGTATACAAAGAAAAAAATGTGAAGCTTTATAGTTCTTGGCGTTACATCAAATATCGTGAGTAATGAATGTCGCGAGATGAATTCATCTTGCGAGTATATAGACTCTGATGTAGTATAATCCTCCCGTTTACTGTTTTATATATATATTCCGCAGTTAAATTTCCCTTTTAAAGTTCAGCTGCAGCCGCACGTTCCTTTCTTTATCGAATAGTTCTATTCTCAAAAAGAAGAAGGAAAGGAGAAAAAAAAAGATACACAAAAATCCATCGACAATATCTTTTAACACCACGATCGCACCTTTTCTCAAGTATTAGCCATTCTAAAATGTAATGCATGTGGACAAGCTATACGCGAGTGTACACGGGCTCGCGGCGAGGCGCGTATATATTTACACACAAGCGAGCGCGTGGCGATGCCGTGTACAGCGCCCAGAGCTCCACGTGAATATACTTACTTATAGGAAATATATTTTAGAAACATTATATATATAACGAACACACACGTTTCTATATGCCTTTTTTTTTGCTTTCTTGCCCGAAATTCGGCCGCTAGATTATGATAGTTAGAATGGTATAATAGGTATAATACAAGCTAAAAATATATATACTTAGCGGATCAAAGCTCGTATCGCTTTTGGAATTTCACGCCGGACTGTATAAGCTAAACGTTGGCTCATATGTGCTTTAGCGATATATACACGTGCGGAGCCGCGCTCCGTTTGTATGTAAGACATAAAGAGCGGCGTACTTTCGTTTGTTTACAAGCACTCAAGGGTCATATTTTTAAAACAGTAAAAGGGTTTCTATAATTTTTATATGGGTTTTCGATACTTGGCGATGGCATCCCTATGAAACACCGTGTTTTGATTATTGTTACCTTTGAGAGAGGTTGTCTCGGTTTCGGTGAAGATAATCCTTTTGAAATTTAATATTTTGTCTATGATTGTTTAATTCCTAAGAAAAACGGTTTTACACTACCCCTTTTAATTTAGATGCTTGAAATGCTTGTCAATGATAGATTAGAAAGCTATACTAGAAAATAGAATTTCGCTTGTCCAGAATTCCTTAGAAAGAGAAAGTTTTGAAAAAAATATTTTATTAAGTATGTGAACTTTCGATTTTCTATCGTTTGATTTAATTGTAATATTGACAGATCAAATCAAATTGATAGCCGAATTATATTTTATAAGCTAGTTAATCCTTTCATTGATGCTTTTGTCTTTACTGAAAGTAAATATCAGAATAAATTTTCAATTATTTACTCGTGAAAATTCATATACTGTTATATGAAGGAATATTGTACAATTTCTCGTCATTAAACTAAAGTATAAATAACTGGTTATTAAAACTATAATTACAAAACGAAATTAGATTTGCGCTGACCGTGAACTGCGAGGATGGTAAAAATTGTTATTTAATTTTTTGTTTAAAAATTACGAATAATTTATAAATATGTAATCTGTTATTAATTTCTAATAAAATGAGCAATATTATGATTGCTAATTTGATATCTTAAGAATGAATAACCTTTTTTTTTTACAAAGTATAAAACATTTTTTCTAACTCTAAAAGTTTAATTTGTTTAAGAGAATCTAATATTCCTTTTAAGTGATCAAGCTAAATTGTACTTTGTGACACTAATGCGGAAGTAGATTATTTATCTTATGTGTAGTTTTTTACGAGCATCGAAAAATCATATCAATTAAGTATAAAAACTATTTAATCAAGATTTTCATCTCAATTGATTTTGTTGTTGTGGTTGTTAATTGGATGAATAAATTTGTAGAAAATTAATTAGTCCGATGTAAGCTCTCAAACTGATTTTCGCGTATACTAGCAAAAAAGTCAAATAAACTCGTAGACCATTGCGTAATAAATTATTCGCTACGGTTTGAGGAAGAGGTCACTATAATACAATCAAATGAGTACTTTATTTGATTCGCAAGTTCAATTTTTTTCCCCAACCATTTGAGATTTGGAATTCATTGTAAAAACTTTACCCTGGCATTGGGAAATACAACTAAAACTAAAATTTTCACATATAATTTTCTGATTATGTCTATATTGCAATATACACACCATCACATACGAGGGCAATATTTCGTCTAAGAATTTATTTCTCCACAGATCTCAGCATCTAATACTACATAATAAAACCATTATTAACGCATCATCTTACGCAAGTATCTCTGCAAAAAGAAAACTGATCCAACTGCTATACGTATATGTACATTCTGAAGAAACGCATAGGCTTCTTAACCGATATAATACGGTTATTACAAATTCTAATCGTCTGTCGCTTTTGCAGCGCGATTTCCTGGTTTTCCTCGCGCCAAGCTTTCATCGAGGTTCTCACATGACGTTCATTATATGAGGGGCCACCGTCGAGGCATCGCGACATTTTCTCATTGACCCTGTTTCTTTTCGAATAGGCCCACGGAAGTTTCTATTGCCGACTTAATTTTTTTTTCGGCTCGAGAGAGAGAGGGAGGGAGGGAGAGAGGTCTTGGATTTTTCGAGAAAGGCGATATACCGCTATACTGCGAAATTGTTGTCGTATAATGACTTGTGGTAAAGACTAACTGAGGTATGTTTCATCTTTCAGTTGAATAGATTATTCTCTAATAATCATTGACGTTACAACAGAAACATTGTAATGAACAAAAGTTTAATGTTATTATGTTTTTACGCGATTCGCAGTATTTGGGGCAGTAGCTGACCAGACATGGAAACGTCTACCACTCAAGTGTTATATGAATATGAGGTTTTTATGTATCCTGTCAAATGTTTATTGTATTAATTTATTCTAATGTTTAAATAATAATTTAAAAATTAATTTTTTAAAATAAATTAAATTATTCAAAGTCGGTATCAGAGAAAAATAATTATATTATTTAACAAAGTTCAATTATTATTTATTATCCTTATCTTAATAAAGTGTCTCATTTAAGATTCATTAAAAATGGTACTATAATTACTTCTGAATATCTAAAAGGAAAAGATTACTGGCCATTAAGTCAAAAACCGGATATTAGAAGTCGGTGGTACTATCTTAGTACATGTAAATAAATATAAAATTCAATTAAATTGTTTATTATATTAAGGAGTACGGCTACGAAGATTTACTTATTTATTTTTTTACAGTAAATGATTTATTAAATTTAATTACATATTTTTTTTTTAATTAAAAATTCAACTGATACAAAAATAAATGCATTTTGAATAAAATTAATTATTTTTTCAGCGTATCCACAACTGTTTGTGTAGAATAACGTGTCTATTTCATTAAAACTTCAAACAATTTACAAACTATTAAGATGAAAATAAGCAACAATCGTTGTAACTTGAACTTTAGTCGTGATCTTGGAATTTCAATGATAGCATAGTCAAATAAAAGACTGGCGTTAAATTATGTATGAAAGTGACGTTGGGAGTGTACGTCATAGTCCATTTGAAAAATTCTTCAATAACTTTGACAAGTTTCCACGTTGGATGGAACTATTGTTGTATTGAGAAATTCACGTTACCATGTTGTAGGAAGACTCAATGGAAGTTCAATATAAATATGGTATATTATCAATTTATATTATATTTATACGCACCATACATTATTAAGTAATTAAAATTATCATTAAAATGCAAAGTTTCACTTAAATTTTATATAGTCACAGCGAAGTGTAAATTTTTACGTATAATGACAATTCATTTAAATGAATTCGGAAGTGTCGGATATTCTAGAAAGGTTATTTTCCATAGCAGAACATTATCTAATGAGGAGTAATGCCAAGAAGATCCAAATTATTAGAGATGATAATGCAGCAATCTGATTTTTTCATTGCAAAATACACATTATTACGTCACATAATCAACGTCGAACGAATTGTACACCGATTTCTGGATTGCAAACACGTATCAAAAAGCTAGATTTACCTTTGTGATTTCTGCTTTTTCAATTTCACATGAATGATTGTCAAGTAAGGAAAGTGTAGTATACGTTCTGCAAAAATGCTATATTATTAGTAGAAAAGTAGAAAAAGTTAATATGACATTTGAAAACCTTCAATTAGATAACTTTCATTAGACGTACAGAGAAACGAGCGCATAGCGAGGTCCAAGGCAAAGAGTCAGAATCTCTCTCGAGTAACTTGGATAATTCGTCGTACGAATATATTCTCTACTCTTTTATATTTTTTATCATCCTCTTGTTCCACTCTCCCCCTCTCCCTCACCTCTCAGTCATCAACGATGAACCTCGGTCACGTGACAATGGTATATAATACGAGCACGCGTTTTCTCTCTAAAGGCGATAGAGAGAGAGAGAGAGAGAGAGCATGCGACGAACGATATGTATATATACCACGCGAATACAGAGCATGCGACCTTGAACCTCCGGCGAGCGTCGTTGCCCAAATTGTATTATATATTTTGTCGGATGAAGATCGCGAGAGTCCTTTTTTCTTTCAGGCCGCAAAGCCCGTGGGTTATTGGATGTGCGGTGAGCCGCAGGTCACGTTCTTTTTCCAAACTGCACTCTTATATATATACAGTGTGTAAGTGTAGTATATACACACACACACACACACACACACACACACACACACACACACACACACACACACACACACACAAACACACAC
>JAYJLV010101709.1:0-12022 GCA_036873485.1 Torymus texanus | reverse complement strand
AAATTCGCTTAGCACGCGGCGCTTTGAGCACTTCCAACGGATACGTTCGTACTGAAAAGCAAGTAGCACACTAGGGGGTTTTTTTTTAATTTCTTTTTTTTTCAATTCAATAAGGGAAAATATAAAGAACCAAGCCGTGCTCGTTTCTTAATCGAATTTTGTCGCTCCCGCCCGGCTTTGAACCACTGCGGGTTCTTGTAAGACTCGTTTTCGTTGAATGGAAAAAAAAATAATGTAGAATATTCATTAGCGAGCGTTTTTTCGGGTTATTGAATCAATGCATGTTCTGCTTCGTTTCACAATTTTCGCTGAGGTGTGTATTATATCTGTAATTGAATGGATGTTGTTCCCACTTAGAGTTATATAGAGTCGTCATCATAAAGTAAGCTTCTTACGACGTCATCGTTGCTCTTATTCTTGCTCGGACAGACATCCACCCACAGACACACACACACACACATAGATATATATAATATATTCCTAATTCGTCTTTAAATATTCATGAAATTAGCGTTCGGCGCTTAATGGAAAAGTAACGACTTTTCGCGAAAACGAATCAATTACTTTTCCATTAATGCTGACCTGTGTGCTACGCTTTCCAACCAGATAACTCTCTTCCTCTTTGCGCGCTCGCTCGTTATATATTCTTCAAAAATCTCGGGAACGTTTGATAAAAGATTGATGCATGCGTGTGTGCGTTTGATAGGAAGAGCCTGGTTACTTTCATCGCGTCTTTTATCAATATATATACACATACAAATTGTAATGAAGAAGAGGATTTATCCATTTATTAGTCGGTTTATTGCTTCCGATGATTTTCCGCCTGTCGCTCGCTCATTCGTCCCTTATTCTCGTACGTACAGTTTCTTTTGCGCGCACGTGCGTGGGAAATTTCATTACGACTTTTATGGGAGGGGATTCGAGAATTCCCTTTGATTCGCGACGTAATAGGTATTCTTAATTCCTTTCTATATACTGTTGTCGTTTTATTAAATTTTTTGTACCACTGTGTACGCACAAGGATGAAATTCATTTCGTTACTAGAATAGTAATTCCGATTTGCGAAGGGAATACGTATGTATGTGCGTCTGTTAATTAATTTATCAGCGCATATTTGGGGGACATTCGTTATGATTTCGAATAATAATTTTGTATTATATCTGTATTTACTTTATTGGAGTTGCCTTTAATGAATACTGATGCACGTAATCAGATTTGGTATTTTAATATTATAGTATATTGCAAAATTAGTTTTGCATCATATACGAGTTAGTACCCGTATGCATACCAAATATATAATAACTTCTAATATTTTAATAATTCATTACCAATTTATAGGTAATTACTAATTGTAAGTAATACTTGCATTATTCAAAACACGTATTAAAAGCATCAAAATTTGCTGCAAGCGTTACAAAAATTACTATTTGTTTTTTTTAGGTTATTTAAATTACGATTTAAAAAATAAAATTTACTACATAAATCATAAAAATCACTAGGTAACTAGGGAGTCCCGCAAACTCCGAGCGGTCCATGCAAAACATCGTTTTTACGTATAAGGCAGAACCGCTACTAAATTCAGAATAACTTTAAATTTTTAATTTTGGTTTTAATATTATCTATAACTTTTGCATTTAATATTTTTGTTTCAAATCTAGTTCTGCTAACATTATTACCGAAAATCGACTATTTAGGGTATATAATTTGAGCGTTAAAATTGTCTTTATAAATCTAGCTCTCCAGAAATTGATACCTACATTCTTTTATTTAACAATAAATTTGGCTAAATATAGGATAAATTATTAGTATATTTGAGGTGAAATAATTTTCGCTCTGTTGAACACGTATTGGATTACCCCGAGTAGCCTTTGTGTCTATAAAGTAGCGGTCGCGCCTAAAAACGTTAAAATTCCACACGACGAGTACGCTTAAGCGCTACTGTGAAAACTATAATAAATTTTCATATAAAAAATAAAGTTTACAAGTAAATTTCACCTCTTATCCTGTACAATCTCAATGCCACAGCAACTTACCTTTCAATCCATAAACTTTCTCTCTCGTTACCCGTCAATATTTCAACTATCTAATCCATACCCATCAACACTCGTACATCGCGCAATTTCTCGGGTTCCAAATATTTCACTCTTTGTTCTCTCTCTCTCTCTCTCTCTCTTTCTCTGTCATTTCATTCTCGCTGGTCCCTCGATTTATTAACTGACCAACCCTTCGACTTCTCTCCCTCTTCTTCTCATTCGCACAGATCGTCAATTATTCGCGCGCGCGCGCGTTGTTCACGTTTTTTATTGTATACTTATATATACATTATACTATAGAGAAGGCGTCCACACACACACACACACACACACACAATACGTATGTGTATGTATATATATAATATGTATGCGAATGGGGAGTGAAATTGGCACGAGACAATGCCAGGGACTAATCGGCCTGGTAAGAGGCCATTTGCCAATATATATACTGACACTTTGACGTGGGTAATATGCGTGAAATGCGATATAACGTGCGGAGGTTGAAGTGGAGTAGGAGTAGAAGGAGGAGGTGGTGGTAGTGGGCGGAGAAGTATAACACGCGCGGCCAAGGGTGAAATGCGATTTCGGATGATGTAGTGGAATTATATGGACTTTTTTCGGGAATGCATTCCGGTAAAATACTTGAGAGCTAAAATTTAATAAGTTATTCTGCGAAAGTTTTTGCGAGGATATGTATAAATATTTTATGGGGTACAGTATACACGTGTTCGGTAGTTAAAAAGTAACATTGTTATAACCGAGTGACGTAAACCACAAGTGTTCATTTTACTTGCAGAAATATATATATAACAAAGTTGATATATACTTTTTGAAAAACAAAAAATAATATAAACGTAAAACATATATCCCGAAAACTCCCCGAAACTTTTAACGTTCAAGTGTCAAACAGCGCGAACAATAAACTCTCGGGAACGCGCAATGTTACTTCGACACTTGAAAGAGAGAGAGAGAGAGGGAGAGCATTTCGCGCGTTATCTTTTAAAAGCCATTTGGAAAATTGGGCCGTAAATTTTCGTCGCGCCAAGTTTTTACATAAAATCTTGATGTTCCTCGCGCCTGCGCGTCGTAGAACGGTAAATCCAGTTTGAAAGTTTAATGGACGAGTGAAAACGAAATTTTTATAAAATTAAGACCAAAGTCAGAAACAAGTTTGCGTACGAACGTGTGAATGAAATTTCAATGGTTTATAAATAAATAAATAAATCGAAAGGTGTTAATAAAGTAGAGAAACGAATTATCTATGTTTCGAGAGGAAGGGACAACAGTAGAATTAAACTGTCGCTCGATATTTATATTGATGGGCCATGGGCTTTTGAGACTAATGAAGAATGATTATGCTCGATAAAAATGAATAAGAATTTTAGCGTGCGGTGGCTTTAAATTTTCACCTCCCATTAATTCCGATTTGAAACGCTAAAAGCGTCGTCTAATGTAGAAGCTATTTTTATTGAAAAAGTAGGATAATACCTTTTTTTCTGCCAAATTTATTACAGTTTCAATATATAGGTAAATCACATGACTGATAAGATTATTACTATAATTTATCAATTTCTTTTTAATATCGTTTTCACAAAACTTTATATAAAATCCACACAAGCAAATACTCGAATATAATTTATACAATTTTTCATCAACAGATACCAGCCAAAATTACTATTCCCAAACCAACTTCTTATCTCTTCTCCACTCGATCCACGAACCCAAACCCGACGACTCACTCAAACTTCCTCTATCTACACTCGAAGCAACAATTCACCCTCGCGAATCTCCACCCTCGAAATCCCGGTAATTTCGCACTTTGAAAAATCACAGCAGTCGCAGCCTCCTCCTCCTCCTCCTCCTTCTCATCCACCTACTACTTCATCGGAAATCGAAACGTTCCTTCGAATATTGCGAACACGTAACTCCCTCTCTCTCTTTCGTTCTGTCCGCCCTCTTCTTCAAGTCTACTCTTTTTCGGTCGATGTCGCGCGCGTCAGAGAAATTTCCTTCGGCTTCGTCGAGCGCGTACACGAGCCTAAGGGCTTTTGGTTTTTTGCGAGAAAGAGAGAGGGATTGAGAGAGGATTGAGAGAGGAGAGTTTTATTAGGTCCGTTTGGTAGTGTGGGTGGGCGCGGGATTGTGCGGGAGAGACGAATTGAAAGACGATGGGTTTATTTGGTGGTCGGAGTTAAGTGTGCGGAATTCGAGGAAGAAAGTCTGGGGATTAGTTACGACATCTTTGAAAAATTTTCGGTTTTATGTGGTTATTATGATGTTTTTTTATTGGTAATTTTTTGATACTTTATTAAAAATTACCATAATGTAGCGCACTACTTACTTGCCACTATATTTATTTTGCAAACATTGTTTATTTTTGTCGTTTAGCAAATAATACAATTTATTTATAAAAATTTTTATTAAAAGTAATGCAATTAATGAAATTACCATATTAGCAAAAAAATATAATAAATATATTTATTCTAAAATTACTGCAATGCTTTATAATTCTTGAAATATAATTTATTTTCGATAATCACGATATCATAATTTACAACAAAAATTGTTCGTCTTGATTTAAAAAGAATCTATAATTCATAACAATACATAATAACATTTTTTAAAGAAACGCTCGCATCAATTTTTCCAAGATAAATTTTATAAAGCTTATTCGTATTCTGAAGAATTCTTTTCTATATTCTTACAAATTGATAATAACGTGAATTGCATGCTTTTCATATTTACTACGAAATCATTATTTCCATTATGCATTTGATATACTTACATCCGATTGATTTTCAATTGAACTCAATTTTCTTTCTTACTTACAAATTCTTACAACAACCCATTAAACCAAATACTTTTATCTCTATTAGATACAATTGAAGAGATATATATCGACAGACAAATTGATTCGTCTGCTTAGAAATTAAAACATTTATTAGACTCTCTCGATCTAATTCGAAGATACCGCGAGCGCGTGTACGATCCGATCGTTCGATACTCTCCTCTCTTTTTTTCTCTTTCCCAAGAAGTCGGATGAGCAAAGTCTTAGACGTTCAAGTTTATTTAATTCACTGTTCTCTCCCTCTCTCGATGCCCCGAGGAATATCAGAAACCGGGGGAGGGAATGAAAAAGGGTATCGTGGCACAAAATCGAATTGGAATATAAGAAAAAGAAGACGATCGCAAAAAGCGTTGACTCATATTAAAAATATCGGAGTAGATTAGACTAATACATAAGAGAATTTATAATATCATTTTATTATAAATTCATCATAATATTCATTCTCGCAATATAACTTAATAGTTTTTTTTTTACAATGAAAATTTCAATATTTTATAATGCATACGTTCTAACGGTAAATATACGTTATATATCACTCGAAGTATATAATTTTGAAAAGTGGAATATCTTGTTCAATATTAAAGATATTAAAAAGCACCGCGAAGCAGTTTGTAAATTTACATAGCGCGCCAACGTTTTCATAAAATACCGCTACGCTATTTTTGCCTCTGTATGTACACATTCAAATATCCTATACATGTACCAGTGAGATACGTAAAAAAAAAAAACTCAAACACGAAATTTTATATCTCCGTTCCCAAATATTTTTTAATATGTAAAGATTACGCTCGAAAAAATACAGAAAGGAAAAAATCGAGACAACATTACCAGTCACAGACGTACAGTAAAAAAAACATGCTGTTTTCTCTCTCTCTCTCTCTCTCTACGTACTCACACACTTTTACTACATCCCCCGACAAGTGAACATTCGTATCGCGGGAAAAAAAATCCCTGCTATTACGTAGCTCCCCCTACTTTTTCTCTTTCTCTGTTCTCGTACAAACGCATACAAACACACTCAGTCACCCCGCCGCAAATCTCGTTCTTGGAAAGAACGCTTACACACTTGCACGTATACACATATGTACATGATTCCTCCCCTGTCAATATATATACATTTATACACATACGCGCGTATGGACGTAAATAAGCTTCGTATTTTCGTATATATATATACACATGTGTGTGTGTGTGTGTGAAATCTCATCGAGCACGAGTTGTGTGCGCGCACGAAAAATGTAGGCTAACTCATGTTTCTTTTTCCAGAGCCAAATCCGATAATCATCCGAACAGCAGCAGTATAGCAGTGGCAGTAGCAAAAGCAGTGGAAGTCGACTCTCTTTCGAGAAAAACAGCTGCGACACGGAAGTTAAAGAAGAGAGAAGAAAAATTCTCCGTTTTTTTATGAATAAAAAAAGAAAAATCATGGTGCGATTTGGACGAAATGGAATCACAGATTTAAAGGCACGACGAGGGCGTGCTGATTAAAGAGAAAAATCGTAGGCGGTAGAAGAAAAATGCGAACGATTCGTTAGACTAGTAAATCATCGACAAGAGTGTGTCTGATCCGCGGGGGTGGCAGAGAAAGAAAGAAAAGGAAAGAGAAGAAAAGAAGGGAAAAAAATGAATCGAGCGACGTGACTCGGCCCGCCCCCGCGTGTAAAAATACGAAGAAAAAAAAGAATGACCAGTCGTCATAGGAACGCCGGGGCGAGATGATACTAGAGCTATACGACGACGACGAAAACGACTGAGAGAGAAAGAGAGAGAAGAGATGGACTGGCTGCCAGGCGCTGGGCTAAGGTAGCCGAGATTTCCTCTTTCAAAAACATATTCGCCATAACGAAGAAGAAGAAGAAGAAGAAATATATAGATGCTGAAAAAACAATCACGGACCACAAGTGTACGCACTCTCTCATTCAGACACACACACATAGACACACAGACGTAGCAAGCAATAGACAAGAGACGCAGATGAGAGCGACTACTGTGTGTATAACAATAAAACTAATAAGCGAAGCAATCGCTATATATCAATAAATAATAAATATAAACGAGGACCTGTGAACATATCCGTAAAGGAATATAGAATAGAACATATTAGATCAGTTCGTATTATAGCAGGAGAACAATAATAACTTATCAAGAGTCATATATTTATTGCAAGAATCAAAAGTGCGGGAAAGACTGAAAATAAGAAGAAAAGTTAGAACGACCAACGGATCCGCGACATATCAGTATAGTAAAAAAAAACACGCCGGCGGTTGTTTATTAGTTAAATCGACCACTAAACTACATCAGAAGATAACGATATACATACCAAAGAAGAAAACGACTAAAACTACGACGACGAATTATGTGAATTCAGTGTGAGAACCAGTGCGCGGAATATATATGTATATATATGCGTGATTTTAAGATAAATATGTGATACCAGTTGCCTGTTTCGCGGTACGAGTATATATATTAATTAGTCCCGATTGTTGTTGTTGTTGTTGTTCTTCTTCTTTCCTCTCCTTTGAAGTGTTGTTGAAGGAGGTGAAAGAAGTGGTCGTTAGGTGACACGTAAAGGTGCTGCCATCTCGTCGTACTCGCGACCGAGAGGGCAAGAGAGATGGGTTGCGGACAGAGTAAGATCGGTAACCTTTACCCGAAGAATAAGAAGAACAAGAACGGATCGAAGAGGAACGGATTCTCGATACGTGAGTATACATAAGTTATTATATAGTTTTACTGTTGTTATTGTTATTATTGTTTTGAGAGTGCTGGATTTGTATTTGAGGTTAGCGTGGGGTGAAGTTGGTTATTATGGTTTTTCTTTATTTATTGGTTGAGTATATACTAGGGATTATATAGTAAATAGTGTACTTGATATAAGCTGATTATCTATTTTTATAATAAGTTATTGAGGTGTTAATCAACTAAATTGCTACAAAATAGTTCAACCCTTTCAGGCGTACTGGGACATATAATATGTCCCACTTAATTTTCTGTTGTTTTTACGGTACATTTCGGAAAATAAAACTCTGGGAATGAAAATTATTGATTTTTTTAAGACTCCAGGCTAGTTATCTAAGACACGTCACAGTTATTTTTGCAATTGTTATAAACAATTGAGTTTGGAAAAATGTTTTTTTTTTAAATAATTCACGTCTGAAAGGGTTAAGGTATTTCTTAACTTTTTGACTATTTTAAATTTATATAAAAATTAAAAAAAAACACATTTCTCTCTTGTATTGGTACAAATTTAAGTAACAATGTTTATAGAATCTCTAATAACTATCGACAACATTTGTATTTTTCCGAAAGATAAAATTTATTCATAATATCTATCTACGCTAGCCATTAAATTATTATCCAATATTGACAATATCCGTTCCACGAACGGATTGTCCGTGTTCGAGCCATTTACTAAATAGAGTTTATATTTTACTTTCCCAAATGCTTTAATTTCAATCTGGTTTTATATCTGTGCGCACAGCTTTAGCTGTATTGAAAGTAGTGCAGCGATCAATTGAACCGATGAAAAAGAATAAAGCAATAAAATGAATTTTCCATGAATCACCATCGACCGAATGAAGTAATATAGTTGAAAAATATTTTTTACAGAGATTTTTCATTTTGAAATCGATGTAACCGTGCAACTAGTAAAGTAATATCCTCAAAATTCAATGAACAATCGTATAATATCTCACACACGCTCTTTATATATCACTGGAATCCTCTTGAAAGGGAAATAATTAAGTGCATGTATACCAGCTAGAATCCGAATAAACGTGAGTTAAGAGACACTAACCTACTTGAATTTCCCAAGCCAACTCGTATTTGTCGTCTAATTAGCAAATCATCGACCGACGATAATTAAGCGCGCGTATATGGGTACGCACGCGTACGTATATATACTCGCCTAGGTTAATCCGGTTTAGACGCGACCGCCGTTGCATTTCGATTATCTTAATAACAATTAGCGGGCCAAAGTGCCGCAATCACTTTGCCAGTCCCTGAAATGTTTTACAATCAATGAATTGGCTCTCTATACATTACTCGAAACGTTTGAGGAGGGGTTTAGTGTATATATTTGATGATTTAAATTTGAATATGGACATCGTAGATTTAAAACTGTTTTTGAAGTTTCAACGAAAAAGGTATGTAATATTTTAAAAGGGGATTTCGAAAGTAGTTATTTTCGGAATTAAAATTCGTATTTTTTCGAGGTTGGCTTCAGTGAATTTCAACAGAATTAGTATTAAAAGTTTTTAAAATTAAGCAGGATCAGCAGTAAATGAAAACCCGACTATCTCGACCAAACATCGGGTGGTTGTTCAGACTCAGTTGCCAAGCAGATTTTTTAAAATGAGCTATTTGAATATATTCACTGTTTAATATGGCTCTTATGGGAAACCTAAGAATGTTGATAAATACAATATAATTAAAATAACTGAACATCTAATTCGAAAAGTAGATATCACAAGAAGAAATAATAAACTTTCGAATAATATTAGAATAGTTACAAACAGCTATCATCAAAATTTATAAGATTTATTTAGATATATAGTTTTTAAAAAAGATTATAATATATTTTAGAAAGTTTATTTTTACAAAACATAATGCACGATTCACGCATTTTTCGGGCTAAAAAGTAAACCGTAAATGCTTTTTCTATAGGAAGGTGAAAAAGTACACTTTTCCGCCTTTTGTTTTAAAGCCGTGTAAAATCAAAGAAATTCAGTTTGATCCCCCATAAAATTTTAACTAAGGATGTCACTATAATCTTTATAGATATTTGAATTTATGTTTTTATCTAGAATTTTTCTTTTTTAACAGAAAATTTCAAGTATTAAGAACAAATTTCGTTTAACAATAAGCAATCCATAAATTATAAATTTCGACGTATAAATAAATGTATATTACTCGATCGTAAACTAGGCCACATATTATTAAATTTGAAATTCCTACTTAAATATATACAACTCTTTCAATCTTAAATTAATACAGTGAAACACAATTATCGCTCGTATAGTTTTACATAATTCTTCTCTCAAGTCAGCAAAATCAAAAATCTTCTTCTAATTTCCAAGACACTGCAAACTTAACTCTCAAAAGTCGGCAAACCTTTATCATCAAAAACCTCTAGAAAAACTTTAAAAAAAAAGAGTTAGCACCATTTTCATAATCTCTTCCTTTCTTCTCGTCCTCCTCCACAAATTTCTCTAACCAAGTAAAAAGCCTCACGCACACACTCGTAAAAATTCTCGGTTGCAGAGAGCTAAGCCATGGCCGCTGGCTTTTCGTCGAGTCAAAGGGTGGCGTTCTATCTCTTTCTCTCTCTCTCTCTCTCTCTGTGTCTCGTGCGGTGGCAACGACAAAGAGAGCACGTGTCCGATTAAATTTCGCGTAGTTTAGCGTAGTCCTGCGCAGCCGTCGTGTAGCAGTAGCAGCATTTTATATATCCCCTTTTGCGCAGCCCGTAATTCCCCGCGATAATTGCAGTTTCTGCACGCCTGGGCGCTGCAACTAGCTATTTTTATTTCCTCGAATCCTTTGGGACGCTTTAGCAACTAGCAGAGCGCAGTCCTTTTCGCAGTCGATGCGCGTGTTTTTAATCAAGCGAAGAGGTGAGTTCAACTATAGTATACACATCTATATATATATATATGAAATTGAAGTTTCCGTTGTGTTTTTGTTGTACGTACTTGTCGAGTCTCGTGGGAGGGGAAAAGGACGATGGGTAGGGTTGCAAAGTTCTAAAAATTTTCCAGCTGGGAGGTGTAGACTTGTATAATCTGACTTGCTAAATGTTTAACTACGTTGTAGTGTAGAAAGTTTCTGCTGCTGCTGCTGCTGCCGGTATACCAGCTATAGATATACCACTATAGTGATGATGCTCTTGATTGCAGTAACTCTTTATTTCTAACGCGATGTATATATAAAGCTTGTTAAGAATTGAAGTAGGCCGAAGTTGAGGCAACTACGTGTCCTTTCTATTTTCAGTATGATTTTTTTTTTACTATGCACTTTAATTTAAAATTTGTTCGTCTTCCTGGTAGCTCTTATTTGGTTTTAATAAAGCTTTTTTGTTTGATATGTGGAAGGTTAAATCTCACAAAAGCACCTTAACTGGACTTCGAAAGTCGATTTCTGGCATTAAAAAATGAAGCCCAGTATCGGTAATGAGTTCTCGTAAATTTTTTTCCTCAAGATCTTAGCCATTTAAAGTTGTAGTAGTTATATATATTTTTTTAACATCATGATTGTTCAATATCTTTGAGAGAATGTTAATAAATAAGCCAGAATGGTGAGTTGAAAAGAACAACATCATTCCGAATAATCAGTCAGGTTTTCGTAAAGGGAGTTCATGTATAGATAACTAGATAGCAAGTTTAACGTTTAAAGTAAATGATGCTTTATCTTTAAAAAAGATGTGCTTGCTGCATTTCGTGACGTATCTGGGGGCTTTAATAATGTTCTATGCGACATTCTGTTGGATAAATTAGCTAAAATTAACTGATCTGCACACGTAATTAAATTTGTTAAGTTTGTAACTCACAAAAGATGGTTGCGTACGAACATCGAGGGCTACAGACTGGTTAAAGTAGCTAATGAAAATGTAGCTAACAGGTGGAAACATAGAAAATGGCGTCACTCTTTCACAATTCGCAGATGATACTGTAATTTTCTCAAATATTTTTCCATTAGAAGATTGTAAAAAAAAAAATAATCGAAACAGCTATCAATATAATTCAAAATAATGTATCTAAACTAGAATTTGAATTAGAATTAAAAAAACTGTTTTGATTCATTTTAATAATAAAAATATTGCACAAGGAGAAACGAAGATTTTTATTAGTAACTGTGTAGTAAAATCAAGTGAAACTGTACGTTTTTTTGGGCATTAATTTTGATTATAAAATGACATTTTCTGCTCACATTGATAAAATACAGACTAAATGTTTCAAAACTCTCAATATTTTTAAATACTTATTCGGTACATCATGAAGATCAGGTCCTGAAACTCTTCTTACGCTGTACAAAAGCTCCGTTTGAACTAGAACAAATCCAATACATACACTGAGAGAAGATCGGCGCGCCACCTACTCTTTAGGTGTATCCCAAGTTCCGATTTACGGTGGTAGTGGCTGTA